>JAVKPL010014773.1:0-89085 GCA_032173675.1 Gastrolobium villosum | reverse complement strand
CTGAACCGAAGTTGAAGTTCTGGTTGCTATTATTGGAAAGCAAAGTGGAGTTTTCGGACAATGGAGTGTCCATAAGATTTGCATGATGATCATAACTATAATAATCATAGTTCGGAAATTGAGGGACATAATAGTCTGTCACAGTGCTTGAAGAATTTCCATTGCAATGCCAATCACTTGGTTGAGAATGTTGTTGGGAGCCAAAGTCGGTGAAAATTGATGGGTATGTGTTCACATTTGATTCAACCATTTCGGCTTGAGTGGTAGAGAATGAAACGCAAGGGGTGGTCAATGTGCTGCAAGCTGCTCCAGAAGCTTCTAGAACCGAGTCCTGAATTTGTACGTAGTGTTGTGGGATTTGGTTCTGAATTTGAGGATTACATAGCTGGTTCTCTTGGGTGCCATTTTGATCACTACAGATGTTGAGGTTCTCATGTTGCTGAGTGGAGAAGAGTGATGAAGCCAATTTCAGAAGCTCAGGGTTCACCATTGACTGTGTACCAAGCAGCCTTTGGATGTTGTTCATTTGTGATGAGCCATAAAGAGATGAACTTAGAATGGAAGAGAGGTCCAAAAGATCAAGCCGTGGGCTATGTGTCACAGGATCAATTCCCATCCTTATAAGCCTTTTTCTAATGTGTGTGTTCCAATAATTCTTGATTTCATTGTCTGTCCTTCCTGGTAGACGAGAAGCAATTGCAGACCACCTAGACAATATTCCAATAATACAAAGTTAAATTTTGCATTTTAATGAATAATAACATTTTACTTATGCCCTGTTATATATGTATAAAGAACCAATTCAACCAAAAAGTTTAAGCTGTTGGATGAGGTTACATTAATGGTTTTATATATCTCAACACGTGTCCTCACACGAGAGGACACTGGGCCTTAAATGGTGGACGATGCACAGACCCACCTACCTGTGCGAATAATGAAATTTCAGGATCGAACCCGGTACAACGAAGCTCTGATACCATGTTAAATAAGAAGAAAAGAGAGGAACAAAATTGATGCAAGTTCTAGTAAGGAAGAAAATGGTGTAGGGAGAATTACTTCAACATGGTTTTAGGGTTAGGTGGAGATCTATCATTATATGAGCTAAGATATATATATTATATCTTAACCCAAAGTTTTAAGATATTGGATTATTTATGGATTCTTTTCACTCTATGTCAAACTTTACTATTCACACTTGGATTATCGTCCAAAATAACACAATCAAACCAAATGACAAAAAAAAAAATGGACAAAATAAAAAAGAAAAAAGAAACCAAGAGGCATACTTGTTACCAAGAATGCTATGTAGCTGAATTATCGTCTCCTCCTCTTCAAATGAGAATCGACCTCGTTTTATATCTGGTCGGAGATAGTTTGTCCAACGGAGACGGCAACTCTTTCCACACCTTTGCAATCCTATTCAAATAAAAATAAGCAAAAAAAAATCCATTTAACTTTTGTTAAAAAAAGAACCATAATTTTATGTGTTTTATGACTAATGTTCACTTTCGGTACAAAAATATGAAAGATACGTAAACATACCAGCATTTTTTGGGAGTGTTCTCCATGTGCCATACCCATGTTTCTGAATGTAATCAATAAGTTTCTGGTCTTCTTCTGGTGTCCAGGGTCCTTTCTTGAGGCCATTCTTCTCACAACAAGGTGTTCTCCCCATGGCAGTGCGTGCTAGCTAGCTAGCTAGGTAGTTGTCTTGGATAAGCTAAAGCTTTGAACTAGTTGAGCTAATTAAGCTACTTGCTCAAATGAGCTTGCGTGAAACAGATGATAGAAAAAGTGGGAGAAGTTTTGGAGACGTGAGAGAATAAAGAAAGAGAGAAAAGGAGTTATATTTTGTATGGCACATATTTGCTTGTTGTATAAATAGCGATTATGGAGATGAAGGGTAAGAAAAAGAAGAAGTCAAATGGATTTGGCGCCGTCCTTTTTCATTTGTGTTACTACGTGTCCCCTATCCATGTATACCATCTAATAAATTTTCTTTACCGGTTGGTAGAGAAATGTTATACTTACTGTCTACTTTTCTTATTATTTTTTACTACTAAATTTTAACAGTTATTTTCTGTCAATCTAACGGTTATAATTTATTGAAAATTAATAATTAATTAATAAATATGACCCAATAAACTATAACCGTTAGATTGACAGAAATCAACAATTAAGATTTAATAGTAAAAAGTAATAAGAAAAATAGGTAGTCTCCCTTGTTCATACATGTATTTATTTCTCTCTTGTATTACAAATTTTGGCGCAGAAAAAATAAAATAACATATATTAATACTGAAGAAAAATCTTTAATTCATATCACTTTTGAGTTTGATCATTGCGCTAATATGTGTGTTTGACATTAATTTTTTCATTTACTTTTAATATTATCAGGGATTCAAACCATCATTTTCCGGGGACTGTGACCCCTGCCTTTCTGCATTCATATTAGCTGTAATCAACAACACAACGCCACGTAACCCCCCAATGACACTGAATGTTATAGACGAAAAGTTTTTATTTACCCGAGATTACACTTAGTAATAAAAATTAATATGTAAAATCAATAATTATAGATATAGTTAGTTTAATTTTAAAATATTATTTAATACTTTTAAATCATATTTCAGTCATGGACGTGTCTTTTAAAAAAAAAATGAAATTATAATTTAATTTAATTCATACAGAATATATTTTATACTCACGTTTTATAAAATGATTATATTTTTAAATCATTAAATAAATGCAATAATTTTGTAAAAAAAGGTGACGGGTGATTATTATTTTTTACTAAGCATATTTTTTATTGATAAACAATAAAATGTGACATTATTTTTATTTGGATTCCGTTTTTAGAGTTTTATAAAAAGGAAGTGATAGAAAATAACTTTAGTTGTTTCCATCATCATTTTCCTTAAAAATTTCAAAAATAAAAATAGGATGATGTTTTCATAATTAATAATAAAACCATATAACTAGAAATGAAAATAAAAATTAAGACATACACTAATCACATTTAACTTCTTTCTTTTTGCAAGAGCCTATGTATGGATATGACTAGCTCATTAATTTTAATATGTGCAAGAAAAGTGTATGCAACTAAACTTAATTCGCTTATCGACTTCATGTCAAGGTATGTCTAATGTAGCATACCATATTATACTAAGCTCTGTTTGGTACATAAGGCCGGCAAGACTTGATACTATTAATTAGTTTGTGTTTTGGGATATTGTTTCTTATGTTATATGAGATCGATAATTGATTTCTCGTAATACACATAAAAATGGGTGAAACCCACTTGAAAGATAGAGAGAAATAAGTGGATTCTACTTATTTTTTTATATATTGCATGAGATAAATTATCTTATGTAATATGATAAATAATAATCTCTTATATTATATATAAGCTATTTTTATCATACGTTTAGTGTGACACTGTTTATAAAAAAAAAGTGACACTTGATATGATAATCTTATTAGGTAAGTTCATTTTTATTTTATGAGTATCAGATAAACTGATCGTACTTCAGTTGGCTTGATAAGATCCGATTGGATTATTTTAATTAGAGAAGAATATTTGTCTAAAATAAGGTTATGTTATTTTAGGAGGAAAAAAAGATACAAATTAATATTCTTTTATTTAAAATTTAAATTAAAATAAAAATAATTCACTTTCTTTTCTATAATCTTTATTACTTTTATCTTTTTTCTCCTAAAATAACATAATTTTATATCCTTTAAGACTTGTTTGGAGCCACCTGATAAGGAAGATAGGATATGATAACTTATCACATCCTACTTTTATTTCTTGTTTGGTGGGTCAATAGGATATGATTAACTTATCCTGTTGTCTCATTTTATCCTATCCAATACATGATTTTTTATCCTATTGGGGGGAGCTAGGTTAGTATTCAACAGAATAGGATATCAATATTGGATACCCAATATATCCTCACGCTACCCAATATATTCCAACACTACCCAATATATTTGTGTTTATTGCATTATATTTTATTTTATTTTTCTTTTCTCCTTTTATATAATCTTATCATATTGGTAATCATGTGCTAATCAAACACATGACATGATATGAGTTTATCAGTCTCATATCATATCTTATCCTTATCAGCCTCATATCATATTTTACCATTATCCTATCTTGTCCATGAACCTTTACCGATACAAACATCAAAGATCAAACTCAAATAATTATATGGAGTCAATTAGATAAAAGTAGAATATTCAATCTAAAATCAACCTTAACACTTCCTTCTATAGTCACCATCTCATCTCAATTTCGACCTATCGCTTACCGACACTAACCTTCGAACCCGAAGCCTTCATAGGTTACTCATTCTCGATGTAGGCTCAAAGATAGAGTACAGATTGGTAACCGACACTGTAGGCTGCTATGGCTTAACGCCACATTGCTTTTCTCAGCTTTATCGTCAACTTCGTTGCGTTACCGCTTGAGAATATATAGAAAAACAAAATGAAGGAAAATGAGAGAGAATACCCACTGGAGATTCCACAAATACTTTGAATCGTAATATCTATTTTTGTTAATCACAATTATAAGATATATTTTCAATTTCCGTGAATTTTATTTTATATTTAACCGTTTTAATTTATTATATACGTGAACAAATAGATGTAAATAAATCAATAATAATTAAGATTGAATGTAAAAAAAATTATTTTTATTTAACTACATATAATTGAAAGAGAAGATACTCTTAAGATCAAGGAAAACCACCTGTCCTATTAATATAATCTCATTTTCTAATTAATTTTAATAATCTTTTGTAAAAAATGATTTTTAATTGTATACTATATTTTGTCAATAAATTTTTTCATCCTATGCCACCTTATACGATTGCACAAAAAAATATTAATTGAATAAAATAAAATTATACCACAGCTAATATGTTGGATAGTATAAAAACTTATACAGTATTCAATTTATGTTCTATTATCAAGTTTTATATAGTATCAGGCGTCATATTATTGTACAAAAATAGGGTCTTATGCAGCGAAGGAGGCAGGAATGTATATCGGGGGCAGAGGGATTTCCGTAAAGGGTAATTTATTTCTCTTATGTTGCATAAGAGAAATATTATTTCATGCTCAAACAATAAATAGGAGAAAGAAAAAAATTGAAGATGGGAGAAAAGAAATCTTATAGAATCCATTTAAAAAATGTGAGTGTAAGAAATAATAATTTTTTATGTTACACAAGAAAAGTAATTCCCTTCCGTAAAACTGCTCCGTTTTCTTGTTAGCTGCGAGAGTATTTTTGTAGGAGATGTTTTTTCTTTGAGTTTTCTCCTTTTCTTAGATGATTTTTTTTTTTTTTTTTAGTTTTCTCCTTTTCTTGTCGATTGTTGGTATTCTCTGTCTTCGATTCTTCAATGTGAGTTCCTTTTTTATTGAAATAGAAACACCTAACTGTACTAAAAATTTACCACCCACCGCATCCCGTGCTCCGCCATTAGCCTCATGATGCATGATCAAAACAGAATTAATGAATGTAATGAAACCTCAAAGATTTCATGTTATTCTCCTTAATTTCACCCGTTTTTTTTTTTGGGTAAGCAATTTCACCCCTTTTAGAGAAATTAAAATGTACTTTTTAGTTTCATATTTTTTTTTTAAATACATTAAAAGTAAAATAAAACTCCTACATATGTGTTTCTTCAACTACTCCATTCTAGGATCAAATTAAGCTAACTATTACACCTCTATACTTAGTATATTTTGCAATGGTTTCAAAGCCCCTATGTAGCACCGATACCGACACGGGACACATGACACGATACGACACTCCGACACGTTAATTCTAAAAAATGTTTGATTTCGACACGTTAGGACACGTTTTGATATTAAATAATATTTTTAATTTATATAGTATATATTGTATTTAATATTCAATAATTTAACAAAAAATGAATCTAAACTTATAATATTCTTAAATTTTGCAAAGAAACATAAGATATCCCAAATATTTATATTAAATTTAATAAAATGGTAATCGTAATCTAACAAATCTAATAGTTGGACCTAAAAACTCAACCCAACGCAACTTTTGAATCTTTTTTTGAATTTCTATAATGCGTGTTGGAGTGTCGGGGAGTGTCGGAGTGTCCGAGAGTGTCGGGAAGTGTCAGACACGACACGCCAGGGTTTTTGAAGTGTCGGTGCTACATAGCAAAGCCCAACATTACAGAACTTAAAAAATCATTAATATAGGGATAGAAATTTTCCATCTCTAAAGATTATTATTTCGTCACTAAATAAATTAGGGAGAAAATAAAATTCCTCCATAAATTGTTCCTTACTAATAAATTGAAGACAAAAATTATAGATTTAGTCACCGATTTTATACCAATACAAGAAAAATGATATATAACATTGTGGGTGTTTGTATAACAAAGATTTCCGACTTACGAAAAGAGTCCAGTTCACCATATAGGGTGGGTAATGTTGCGTCTAGTGGAAAAGAAGGCAAAATGATCGTTAAAAACATAAATACAAAAGACAAAAATCACATAATCACAAGCTACAGACAAAGAAAGATACGCATACGCACTCAGATATACAAAATCCAACATAAAAAAGAAAGCTACAATGCATAAGATGAAGACAAGGCAACACAAGTCTAAACCTTAGTACATAAAAAGTTCCTCCATGTTATTTTTTTGTTTTATTTTATGGGTAATTAATGTATTTTTCAAAAAGTTAACTTTATTTTTGGATGAAAAATTAAGATGGGGAGTAAGTGATAAAAAAATTTAAAATAATGATATAAATGATTCAAAATTTTAAAGAGAGAATAAGTGATTATAGTGGGGTTTTCGAAATTTTCCTTTAAATATATATACAATGATTTCATTGTATGTTCCACTTAGCCAGGTTGAGCATTCGATAAAAAAGAAGTATGAGTCACTATCTTGAATGCGTGCATAATAAAAGCGAGGAAGATTGATGATGAGCATTTAATACACCACAGCAATAATAGAGTTCGGTAATCGGTATCTTGCCGAAATACACCACATACATTTATTATGAAGGATTGGAGATAAGGTGTATTTATTGAATATTATGAAAAACTGTAGTTCTATATTATTATTATTTTCCTGATCTTTTAGTACATGTAGCACCACTTATCAAAATTTAGAAAGGAAGGTTACATTATCAATTTCATAAGACACGCCGCTGAAAAATCTATTATATTTTCTGGTAGTAAAGAACAACATATTTTTTTTTTTTTGATAGATAAAGAACAACATTTCTAATTAGCCACAAATATATGTACTGGACTGTACGTAGACACAAATATAGAGTTCAAAATACTGCATATTTAATTATTTATATCATAATTAGCCGGTCGTGAAATATGAGCACACACAATATGACTAGTGTTAAACTTGTTAGTGACATAATATATATATATATATATATAGGGGAAGAATCCATTTACAATTTTTTTTTTACAAATTATATTAAATATGACCGGTCATATTTATTGTAATTTATAAGAGTTTGTAAATAAAAAATTATAAATATAACATTCGTGTATATATATATATATATATATATATATATATATATATGTGTGTGTGTGTGAGTGTGTGAAATCATTAACATGACGGTTAACAAATTTTTGGATTGAATCGAATAAGAGATTCTATAATTAAATTGTTACGAGTTTGATTCTCATCATCTTTATTTTTGGATCCGTGTATTATTCATGCTTGTAGCATAAAAGATCCTTTTATGTATAAAATTATTAATATGACATTCACTTAATTAACCGTTCAAGATTTTAGATTGATTTGACGTTATATAAAATCTAATCACCCAATAGATAAAACTATTTTTTTTTAATTTAATTAGACAAAACTTATCATAAGTACTTTAGTTAACACTTGATATGCATAAATGTATATTTTAGATAGACAGATATATTTTTAATATGAATCATATAATTTTTATGCATATATATTAATTATTGATCTGAATATGATAGATCGTATTTAAGGGAAAAATGTGTGTCATTTTAAAGAATGTAAAGTTATGTCATTTTAAGAGAAAGAAAGAGATGGATAAAAGATGAGAGAGAGTTGACAAAAAAAATAAAGGTGTGGGTCCCACCTTTTTGTGAGAGTGAAAGAATATAAGTTGTGTCAATTAAAAGATAAACATTTTTTCCATTATTTAATCTTTTTAAGCATTTGGAACTACTATTAGCTAATATAAACTTATGATAAAAAAATTAGCAACAAAAACTTGATTTACTTGCGCATTTTTATTTTATTTTTTGGTAAATGTGGAGGGCAAATGCCCAAAAAAGAAGGCATTTTCTCTTTTAACTCATTGCCAAGGGAAGTCGTCAAGTCATGAACTCAAATTGTTTGACTTTGTCGCAAATAATAATGCAGTGCGAGTGCTGCTTCAAACTAATAATATCATTTTAATTATTTCTCATTAGACTGAGAATAGTATAGCTGTACAAAGCTACAATATGCCTAGATCAAATTTGAAGGGAATCTCAATTATAAACACATGTTGTCTTGTCAATCACCGCCCTTTTACCCTGTTGATAATGGAAAATGGAAATGGATACTCTCATATCATGTTACGTGGGAGTATCTTGATATTAATAATTAAATTAACATAATAATTGTGTAATTTTTTATCTTTATATTTTTTTTCTATTCTTTTATCACCATTCACTCACCCATGTATGGTTATGATTGTCCCACATGACATGATCATATTAATTAACACATGAGAGGATCCACTCCCATGGAAAATAGGAATAAATCTTTGTTACCACTACTGTACCTAGATTCAGTGTATCTCATCAATCAGAACAGTACACATTAGAGGAGAGAGAAAAATTTGGCAGAAAAAAAAGAATTTTAACTGACATGTAATATTTTCATTAATGGAATGCACTGAATCTTTGGTATAACAATAGTACCAAAGATTTATTCGGAAAAGAGAGCCGGTGCACAATCTTTCAGGTGAACCTTTTCCAATACAGGAAAAAAATTCTTTCACTTAAATCCCTCCTCCGTCCTTTTATTTTTTTCATATTAAGACAAGGACCATGAAGTCCGAGATCACCTAAAATAAGCTCATTCATAATATCGTTGAACAACAAGACTAAGGGCATTTTTAAGGGAAAAATATATTTTAAAAGATGTAAAATTATGTCATTTTAAGTAAGAAAAAAAGATAGATAAATGTTATTTACAAAAAAAAAATAGACAAAGGAGGAGAGAGAATGGACAAAAAAAATATAAATGTGTGGGTCTCACTTCTTTGTGAGAATGAAATGACATAAGTTATGTCATTTAAAAAGACAAACACTTTTCCCCATTTTTAATTATATAAATATAAAATTATTATTTCTCATATTATAAAAAATAATTTTATTTCTAACATAAAAATAGATTAATCTTGATAATATCCTTGGACAATAAGACAAAGAGGCCATTCTTAGCTATACAAATATAGGCTTACAACTTTTCAGATTACATGAAGAAGAGTTCGAACTTTTTTACTAAAAGAAAAATGAATGAGGTCCATCTTAAAAATAAATAAAAAATAAAAAAGTGACTAATATGAATATCAAAATAAAAGTGATACAAGAAGAAACTTATCATATAATATGAGAAGTTTTTTTTCTTAGAAATATATAGCAAAATTAATGTTCTTTTGGCTAAAGTCAAGTTACCTTACTTTTTCTGAAAAGGTAGTACTCATCATCTTAGACCGTTTAAGTTGAAAACCACATTTTTATTTTTGCCAGTATGAACTGTAACAGGCAAAGTAGTCTGTAATCAGAAAATAAAGCAGAACAAGCCTCACCTTTTTTAAACATAAAATCATTAATAACAAGTAAGTACCTTACAGCATTTACGGTTAATATATAATTAACTCATGCTTCCAATATCGTTCATATAAATCAGTTCATTACAATAAAGAAAAGCGAAAGAGATATTGTGAATGCATATGTCCAAAATTGAAAAGATAGAAAGGTGAGCTTAAAGTTAGAAAAAGTTCCTTCTAGATATATGCCCACATTGAAACAGACATCTTGATCTGATTGGATACTAAAATACATACTCGATCTTATATCTTTCATCTTCGATGTTTTTCTTTTCACACTTAAATTTTTTATTTTTTTTAATGTGATTTTCATTATTTCTCTTTTGAGCAAGTGTGAATTTGTTCTGGCCAACCCATTCTGAAAGCTCATTAGTTGGTTCCAATTTTTAAAGTCTATATCTAAAAAATTTTAGAGAGCACCCCTATAGTGGGTAATCATTGCGATTGAGACTTACCTCTTATTTCTCACTGTTGCCACTGTACACTGACAATAAGGTAACATGTCTTATCACGATAACAAGACAGGATTAGTGAACAGCGAAAAAGACCTCTCTCTCACGCTTGGATAAGGACTTCCTCTCTAAATACTCATTCTCATATCGGGGGAGATTTTCTCTTCTACTCCTTTCACATACATTGTTACTTTGTTTCTATGTAAAGTCATTCTAGCCGTACACAAACTCTCCCTTGATGCCCATACATGAGAAGCTTTAAAACAGCCTTGGTCGATACCATGATTAGATTGACATACTTCACCCTCTATAATACATATTTATGAACCGCCTCTAATACATAATTAATTATTGATTTGAATTATTGTCCTTGTTTTTGTTAGGTACAACTCATATTTTATATTCATATGATAATTATTATTGGCGATCGAGATCCAAAGAAAGTTTTATTTTGTTGTATTTTTTTTTTAATAATTTGAGCCTAGTCTGATAAATAACTACTAGGATTTTAAACATATTTATATTTTGTAACAAAATAATATAATTGAAATATTGTTGGACGTAATTTACAGAACTATAATAAATCTATATCTCAATTCTTTTTTTCCCTTGTCTTTTTTCTGTTTAGGATTTATGTGTGTGATTGTTCAGCATCAACAGTTTCTATTTCCTGGATTTCCCCTTTTTCGGTCATGTTAAGAACTGCAAAGTTGTGCGTATCTTTTAAAGCACTGCCAATTCTTTTTTTTTTATTAGGTTTTATAAGAGTTATGTTGTAGGAAAAGTGATTGTGGTATGTTATAGAGATTCGTTTTGCGTGCCAGAGTTTTTTTTTTTTTTTTTTTTTTGCTACAGGTCCCACAAAATGTTGTGAGTGTAGGAAAATTTTTGTGGTCATGTTAAATGATAGATGATAAACCCTTTATTTTTTTATATATATAAGTGAAAATTAAACACATAATTTAATATAAATTAACTATCAAAATTCCTCACCACTCAATCAAACCTAATTAGTTACTCCTAACTCTGAATGTTACTGTGAGTCTGCACTCATTCATTTAGTTTATCCCACAAATTATGCTTCACCTTATCGCTTAATCATAAAATGGGTGTTTCCCAAGGCCAAAGCTTGTAGGCTTCAACTGGGGCAATAAACTTTGTCACACACGGTAACTTTTAATTGGCTAAACACCTTTTGTTTTTCAACGGGGGGACTCACGAAAGGGGCCATAATATACTTTTATCATTGACCAACGCACTGACAAGTGCAATCAACAAAAGAACATAAGCAAAACAGAAAATGTATATATGATGAATTTGACTTCTCTAAATAGCCAAGAAACGAGAGACCGAAATTCTGATCCGAACAGTTAATTAACTCCTTGGTCTTCACAGATTTGTACTATATTATATATACCATGCTTTTCCTTCCCGTGAATATTTTGATTCTGTTACGAAATCTCAATAATTTTGAGAATATAATAAAGGGATTTATTAGTCTCATTCAACATAAGATAGATATCTTATGTTGTAAGGAAAAAATGGGACACGAAAATTGAAATAAGAGAAAATGAAAGATGATATCTCATATAGAAGTAGAGTAATATTTCCATACAATAAAAAGGGCCAACACCAAAAGAAAAGCAGGTTAGATCTGAAATCCTGAATCAATACAAACATTAAATTTTCCTCATGACAGTTTGATTGACCTAGAATAAAACTCAAACCTTACACAAACTAAGTAGAGATACAAGACAAAAGACAAAAATATAAAACAAAACTAGAAGAAAAAGAAAAAAAATATTGAGCTTGGCAAAGAAAAGGGTTGCACCTAAATTATGCTGAAGCCTTAAAAAGTTAACTATTTAGTTTTGTAAATATAAATAACATTACTACTACATACAAGATGAAACGTGTCGTCAAACAATGAGGCGCACTCACTTCTCCAATTCTAGTAGTAGAGACAACGTCACTGGATTAGCAAAACTCACCATATCACCAAATTCAGAAAGTGCCACGCTACCAAATCTGAAGTCTAATGTCTCCTGAATAGGGAAAATAAATAAAATAAAATAGAAGAGTGTTGCTCTTCTTCGTTAGTTGTCCGAGAGAGTCTAATGATGCTTATCTATATGTCAACAGTGCCAAATAGTAAATAAATGATACGTAATTGCTCACGTCTATTTTTGTGATTTGTCTTACTGCATTGCGATGAAGCTGGCGCGCTATGGCCTGAATTTACTTGAAAAATCACTTGCTTTATAAGAAATATTGTTTGTTTATGTTTGTATAATTAATGGGAAATATTTTTTTTCATATTGCACGAAACAATTTGTCTCATGCAACACAAAAAAAAATTAGCGGGACTTGAAAAAAAGAGAAAAAGGAAAAAAGCGGATCTTATATCCACTTTTTTATGTGTTACGTGAGACATGTTGCACGAAACAATTTGTCTCATGCAACACAAAAAAATGAGCGGGACTTGAAAAAGAGAAAAAGGAAAAAAAGTGGATCTTATATTCACTTTTTTATGTGTTGCGTGAAATAATTTATCTCATACAACATGGAAAAAAACATATCCCATAATTAATTATTATAATAGTCAATTGCCCTCTATTTGGATACGGATGCTTTTGTTTATATTATACATTTCAATCCATTGAAAGTTGAAACTTGAAACCATGGTAAATACAACGTTTCTTTGTCAAAAGGATCCCATTATGCCACCAAAGATGGATACAATTGGCTAAAGATTTGGCACATATTTTAAAAGGATGTGAGTTCGAATCGTGTTGATCAATGTGAAAATTTTATTGGTGGAGCGATATATAATTCCTATTAGAAATCTAACCCCATTTAAACTTTTATTCATCCAAAAAAAAAAAAATCTCATTCAACTTTGCCTAATTCACAAAGAGTATAAAGTCAAACAATAATTTAATCATGTACGGATATTTCTGCCCTAGATTTGTTAAAGTTTCAAACCTAACTCTGCTCTTTTGGCTAGCTTGCTGTATATTTTCTTCCCCTTAGGTCTACAACCTTAAATATTTTATTATGAACTAATTAAAAATGGCGAAACGTTTTCCTTTTGAAAGTTGGAGCCATTGTAACAAGTGATTATGCAAATTTATTAATTCAAAACCACATATATCTTACTACTTTATAGAAATCACGATATGCTTGGGACTCTCATCTAACTCATTAATCTAAAATAGCATATTTTACGTGTGTTATTAGGTAGATCTTGTCCCTAAGCTATAATTTATTTATCTTTCTCATGCCTAATTAGAGTAATTAATCTCTTTGAAATCTTTTGCGTTTTCCAGCTCATAATAATCATTCAGAAGTTGTTCATGTGTTGTCAACAGCAATTCGTGTACATAAATTTGGTACGATCTATAAAATTTTCTTAATTTTTGTTGTGAGGTTCAGTACTTCCATCAAATAGGATAATAAGGGAAAATTAGTTTATTTGTTTCAATTATGTACAATTCTTTTTAGAATTATTTCCATATTCGAGATCCGAAGCTTGAGCCAATGAAAAGCTAGTGTAACTATTTTAAGTAAATCGCATGCATATTTTTTAATCACCATCTTCATACATATACTAACCCATTATTGATATCATATCATAACCTTCTACACCTACTATCTGGAAGAAAATTATTTATACCGATAAAGAAAACTTCTAGTAATCATGAACTTGAATAACTTCCATAAAGTAATAATTCAAATTAAAGATACATGTGCGACGAGGATACGCTACTTACGAATTTATAAAGAACACCTGGCCCTCGAGGTAGATCTCCAAAAAATAAAAAATAAATAACACCTGGCCCTTGATTTTCCAGCTACATGCATGAGAAGAAAAGGATTATATATTAACTTAGTTTTTATAAGAGTTATGTCGTGGGAAAAGTGATTGTGTTATGTTATAGAGATTCGTTTTGCGTACCGGAGTTTTTTTTTTTGCTACGGGCCCCACAAAATGTTGTGAGTGTAGGAAAGTTTTTGTGATCATATTAAATGATAGATGATAAACCCTATTAACTATTTGGGAAATACTACTCTCATTTTACATGAGGTAGTTATCTCATTTTCTCTCACTTCGAAAATCGCACCTCTTCTTTTTTCTTTTCTTTTTTGCTTTTAAATGGTGGACCACACTTAAACTTTCTCTATAACATGAAAGAACTACTCCCATATAACATAACATTAATATTCCCCTAACTATTAAGTGGCACTGAGATCAATTCAGATTCACAAGATCAAATCGTGTTCATTTTAAGACATAAATTAAATATTTGTATACCGAACATATGTTTCATTTATTATTGGGTTCTTTTTTTTATAATGTTATTTTAAATAATTTTGTCTAATATTGTCCATCGAAATAAAATTATAGTGTGTTTGTAATTTTAATTTATTTGAAGATTATAATAATCATTATTATTCTTTATTTTTAATCCCAAAACAATGTTATTTCGATGAACATTAAATAAAATTATCTAAAATAATATTAGATACTTTTCTCTTTGTTATTTTATATCGATTGAATTCAAATTTGAGGAGCCAATCAATTAATCCACTTTCCTTTAGAAGTGTTTTGTCGTGTTCTCTATATTTGAGCTCCCATTTTACGAGATGTGGGTATCAGGGTATGTATGAGCTTTTTGAAAAGGGATTTATTTTTCTCATGTTGCATAAGAAAACAAATCCTTTCTACACTCACCATAAAAAAATGTGCCACTCATTTTTTATTTTTTTTATTTTTTAAATAGGTGGGTCTCACTCTTCATATATCTATGATATGATATTTTAATTCTCCTAAATGCATAAATTTATTTTTCCCTTTTTAAAATAATTAGATTAGCACATATGCGTGATTCCCATGATAGTAAAAGAGAATTGAAAATATAAAAGATTTGGGTCCATTAGTATTGAACTGAAACTTAATGGGCTAACTTTCGGGGGAGTGAAAATAAATGGGCTTTAAAATAAAAGGGGCTCTTCTTAAAATCTGGATAACGTTGGGCTTAAGATTAAAAACAAACGACCGGGTCTGGTTATATACATGCAGTTTATGTGTATTTTTAAACATGCTTCTGCATTGAAATGTTCATATAATTGAATACAAATTTTCGTATATATATGAGATTATGATAGAATAAAAAATTTCCTTCTTTCGAGTCAAGGAAAGAAAATTCTTACATGTGAATAATGTTCATATAATTTATACAAGGGAAAATTGTTTATCATTTTAAATGACAGAAAATTATGTCATTTTAATAGAGATAAAAACATAGAAAATTTGAATTTTAAATTAAAAAACCACTCACTTTCTCTCTCCCATGATTTCTGTTTTTCTATTTTTATCTCTCTCCTAAAATGACATAACTTATGTCATTTAAAATGACAAACACCAAATCTTTTATATAATCTTTTTATGAGTTGATGTAGACATTTAGTTATTTAAAACTTATTTATACAAATGAATAACTAACCCACTATGAGACTATATATACTAATAATTAATTAACACATCATATCTGACTCATTCATTAATTTCCCTGGGCTACATATGGGTGCTGAATAATAATAATAATAATAATATATAAATCAAAACAGGATCATGGAGTATTACAGATGAGAGGGATCGATTCGAAGGGTTTCCGTTTGTTCCGTGAATCTGAGAGAAGTTACACAATAAAATTGTCACAAGAGACATAGAACTTTGCTGAAACAAATCAATGTTACATGAAGAAATTTAAACTTATAATCATCCAAAAGAATTTGTCTTTGCCTTATACGCTCCAAAATAAAAATAACAATTTATATATGTAATTAATGATATATTTGTCTATCAATGGAGATTTAGCTATGTCAATGGCACAACCTTAAAGGTGACTTGTTTCTTATCCATTAAGGAAAGTGTTATCTTTTTATATCAAATCCCTTGATCGTTCTAATCCTTTTTTTTTTTTTTTTCGTTGGCATTAAAAAGTTCAATGTGATAAGTGACTCTTCTCTTTCTAACATCAGGATAAATTATTAATTTTAACAAAATGTATAGTTGAATTATATATTATTTACCAAAGACCAAGATTGAGTAGATTCCAAGTCAAGTCATCCATGTCCTGAAAAGAATGTTTACCAGCCTCTTATCTTGGTCATATTATTGTAAAAAAATAATAATTCAAAAGCATACATATATTTATTCACTAATTCCATTAGATTCCTTGACTTTTATTTTTATTTTTATCTCGGGCTAAATTTGGTTGAAAATTTCCCATGACGCTAGTAATTGTTGAAATCGCCAATTGCTTTAACCCAAAGTGTATAGACAACTCTTATCCAAATTAACCATATAAATAAGCCAAATCACAACCACTAGGGCTACCTTAGCGGTGAGGGGATGGATAATAGAAATATGTATAGGTCGAATTGAATCAAATTTTTAAAAGAACTGAACTGATTAAATGGTTCGGTTCAATTCAGTTTAAAACCAATTTGCGTCGAATCTATTATGAAAAAAATAAAAATAAAGAAATAAAGCAATAAAACGGTTCGGTTTTGTTCGAAAATAGTCCGATTATTGAATTGATTTCTACAAATTAGTTCGATTCTGGAACTGATTCTTTAAAAATCAGTTTGCTTCATGAATTAGTTTTTAAAAATCAATTATTTTAAGAGTAGTTTAGTTTAGTTCAATTTACAATTTAGTTTAATTTTTTAATTCTTTTGCACATCCCTAATGGATAATAGCCACTGTGTTCGATTCCCAATTTATTAAAAAAAAAAAAGGCAAATCACAATCACGACTGAGCTCAACAGCACAATTTATTAGTATTTTGATATATTTTGGTATTCGTGTCCAAAACAAAATAGGGATATGATATTTTGTTTATTTCTTTTCTTCACACTTACTCCATTTAATGCTTTTCGATATTGTTAAATGCGACTCTCAACTAATATTTATCCTTTTACTCTCCTATTGAGATTTTCATATTTAACAATGTTAAAAATGAGCAAATAAAATTGGTATGAAAAAAAAAAAGGTAGGTTCAATATAATATCCCTTATTAGTTCTTATTAATTTTTTATGGTAAATCGATAAAACCTTAATATGATTTTAAATTAAAACTAAATTGGATTCAAGGAAATTATATGGACCAGAAGAGTGGTTTTTTATCAAAAAAATATGTCTAACAAAAACAAATGTTTCCAATTTTCATAGGGTTTATCATCTATTATTTAACATGATCCATAAAATTTTTTCTACACACATAACATTTTGTGGGGCCCGCATAAAAAAAATAAAAAACTTCAGCACGCAAAACAAATTTCTATAACATAACATAATCAATTTTACTACGACATAACTCTTATAAAACCCATTTTCATATGTAGAAATAAGTGTGAAAGTCATATTTAAGGGTAAATCAATTTTTTTTTTGAATAAATCCAAAGGTTTTATCTTGTGTTACCTTGAAGGGCTAATTTTATCCGGATTAGGTAGGTTCAATATCTTATCCCTTATTGGTTCTTATTAATTTTTTATAGTAAGTTTATAAAAGCTTAATATGATTTTAAATTAAAACTAAATTGGATTCAAGAAAATTATATGGACCAGAAGAGTAGTTTTTTATCGAAAAAAAATATGTCTAACAAAAAAGTGTGAAAGTCATATTTAAGGGTAAATCAAATTTTACATGTTACATTACGCAATAAAATTTTTCTGCGAACACAATTTAAGTCTGCCCTCCTTCTAGTTACCCAAAACGGTAGAAACAAGGTTTGGCGGGCGTTGGTGCAAAAAGTCAACCCATAACGTGTAACAGACACTAGTTTGTTGAAGTGGACCCCACCACGTTTTCCGCGCACATCACTACGACGTTGCATTCCCCATTTTCAGTGACTTTATTAAGCAAACAGTTAAAGACAACAAATAAATAAAATATAAAAAAAGACACAAAAAACGCGTGGATATGACACGGTCTTCTCCATCGCAATTCATAATCTCTCTCACATCCGCGTCTGCAACACTTGAGTGAAAGAGTAAACGACGACGTTTACCGTCCCCTGACATCATGTTTGAAACCGTCAAGTGAAGTCAATGCTCAGTTGTTTCTCATTTTTATTTTTTATTTTCTGTTCTTCAATTCTTCCTTCTCGTCGTCCATTCATTCTCATTTCTCAGAACAGGAGAACATGGACGTAGCTGAACCCAAGCCTCACTCCGAACCTAAGGTCTGGAATTTCTTCAAGCTTCCGTTTCTCCATTCTAGCTCTGGCGCCAATTCTTCCAGTACGACGTCGTCTTCTGTTAACCTTCATCATCCTCATCCTCATCCTCATCATCACCATCATCACAACCCTAACCCTCACAATCTTCCCCTTGAGGGTTCCACCTCACATACCTCCAATTCAGTTTCTTCTGTTGCTAGATCGTTTCTCCCAACACGACGTCGTCTCAAGCTTGATCCCTCCAACAAGCTCTACTTCCCTTGTATGTTTTTCAGTTTTTATTTATTTATTTATTTACTATTGAGGTATGGTGATTTTCCTTTTTTGTTTCTTTGCTTGCATGAAATTTAATAATTGCTTTGAATTTGATCATGATCTAATTTTGATCTTTGCTGTAATTTCTATTTGCCGGTTTTAATTGCAATTTTAAGGCTTTAATTAGACTGTCCCAAAAATAGAAACTTCTGGTTTGGTTAAAAGATCATTGCTTATTAGTTATTTCTTTCAATATGGCTTGAAAATTAATGGTTATTTATTCGTGTTGCATTTGATTTTTAATGCTGCACTTTCCTTTTCTTGCTTATTCATCTGTGTGAGGTAATGCTTTGTCGCTAATCACAGTCCAAGTATTTCCAGAAATGGAAAATTGAAAGCGAGCCGGAGCTGGAGGTTTCGGTATAAGAAAGTGTTTAAAGAATAAAGATAATTTATTCAGTGTTGTTAGCTTCTGCTATTAATGCTCTCTGATTATGGTTGCTATACTTTTTGTTGGAGTGGGTAGTGGTATTTCTAGAGGTGGAAAGGGTGAATGAATTCTTTTTTGGAGACAATAGGTAACTAAAACAGAACAAAACAAAAAACTAAGCACATAACCTAGCCCAACGGACACCAATAGTGTCACTATACAGCTCTACCCTACAACCAGGAGGAGGAACATCAAAAACTTGCGCTACCCAGGAGAAGCCATATGAGTAAGAGGCAAGAAAGTCTGCCACTCTATTCCCTTCGCGATAGATGTGAGACACATGGACACACCAAAAACGATGTAACATGTTTCTAATACGGTACACCAAGTTTGCTGCAGGATGATCAAGGTGACACCCTGACACCTTGTCTAAATCCTTTATCCCAAGCCAACTGCAAACGCACCAAACAGGCCCACAGTTCAACATGCAAGACAGTACCTGATCCTAAGTTTTTACAGAAAGCGGAAATCCAAGCTCCTGACGGGTCACGTATGACACCACCACACCCGGACCTGTTACCAGTTTTGGCCCCATCAACATTTAGCTTGACCCAGTCCACAGGGGGACAAGACCAAGCAATCATCCTCTCCACTCGATCTCTTGCCTTTACTGCTTAGTTCAATATCTGGTCATTTATTGTCTGTTTGGAAACCTCCTTTAATAAGGAGAGGTTTACGGACCATGTGGATTTTTTTTTTTTGGTTTCCCATGGGTGTCCCCACCCATTTGGATGTTTGAATGAGATTAACCCCTTCTTGATGTAGAGAGTGAAAGTTTTTATGGGATCAATATAGAGTGATTAATGCGGTATTTATGGGGAATTTGCTATAAATAGAAGGGAATAGGAGATTATTAAACATACTTAGTATCATTAAGCATATCTAGTCTACTTAATGACATCTCATTGTCTCCTATTTATATAATAGATCTCCCATAAATATAGAATCAATCACCTATAATAATTGACCCATAATTAGTTCTCATAATTAATTGCGATGTTATCTCATACACCTCTTGTTGCACTAAATGAGGTTTCGTAACAATATTTCCCCTTGAAAGATTCACCTTGGTGAGGGCAACAAGTGATAGTCTTTTCCTCGAGATCCCATTGCATGAACTATAAGGGTTATGATTTCTCCTGGGATCCCATTGCCTTTCTCACTTTCCCGCACTTGAAGAGCATTCAATGCATTAATCTCTGAGACATTGAAGTAATCTTTTCATATATAAAAAATAATAATTTGTAGATCGAAGTAAAGAGCATTCTACGCACCCATATGTCGATTCCATAAATACAAAATCAATCACCTATAATAATTGATATTCATAATTAGTGCCAAACTACCCTAGGTCACATTACATGAATTGTAAGGACAAAATGATATGGGAAGCATTATGATTTCCCCCGGGGATCCCATCGCCCTTTTATATTAGTGTTGTCTTCACTTTCTCACACTTGAAGAGCATTCATCGCACTGATCTCTGAGCCATATTGAAGTAACCTTTCCATATCCATAAAAGAAATGGATTGTTGGTCAAAGCAAAGAGTATTGAACGCACCCATAAATCAATTCCATAAATATAGAACCAATCACCTATAATAATTGATACCCATCATTAGTACCGAATTACTTGATACGAATAATAATAGGGATGTTATCCCCTATAACTCTGGCTACACTAAAGGAGGTTTCATAAAAATACCCACCACAAAGATTCACTTTGATGAGGGCAACTAGTGATAGTTTTTTCTTCCCGCGGGGATTCCATTGCCCTTATGTATTAGTTTTGTCTTCAATTTCCCACACTTGAAGAGCATTCAACACACTGATCTCTGAGCCATATCAAAGTAACATTTCTATATCCATCAAAGAAATGGATTGTTGATTGAAGTAAAGAGCATTGAACATACCCACAAATCGATTTCATAAATACAAAATCAATAACCTATAATAATTGATACCCGTAACTAGTATCAAGTTACCCTAATGATTGATACCAATAGTTAATAGGGATGTTCTCCTTTACAACTCTCTCTATGCCAAAGGATGTTTCCTAAAAATACTTGCCCTAAAGATCCACCTTGATGAGGGCAACTAGTGATAGTTTTTCCCTCGGGGTTCCATTGGCTAACTAATGCGAGAAGCATTATGATTTTTCTCGAGGATCCCATTGCTCTTTTGTATTCTTTTTCGATTGAATCCTATCTATTGGTATCGAAGCACTCAATCTAGGTGTTGTGGTATTAAAAGATGATTCCGGAATTTAAAGGAAAAGAAGGACATTTGTTGCTGAATAATGTGGTGTACCATTTTAGAACTAAAGGAACTCAAAAAGCCAAGTTTTCAGAAGCGACAAGGGCAATGAAAGGATGTGCTCAAAGTTGTGGTACCATCTCTGAAGTCATCTCTATCAAGGGCTTCTATTAGGCAGTGCTGAAACATCTTCAACTAGAGTTCGATGTAGATTTATTCCTTTAGAGGTGCTAAAATTTCTAAGAGAATCGATACAAGCATCAAGAGTCTCTACTTTTTACCAGCGGCAACTCAAGACCTTACGGTGATGGAAAGCATACAATTAGCCTTAGAGAATGTTGCAAATGCACTTCAACAATCCATTTCTTTGATTGATATGAAAAGGTTACTTTGATCTACAATCCATTTCTTTCATGAATATGAAAAGGTTACTCGAATTGACTCGTAGATAAGTGCGTTCAATGCTCTTTTCTTCAATCCACAATCTATTTCTTTGATGTATATGGAGAGGTTACTTCGATATGGCTTGATCAGTGCATTGAGTGCTCTTCAAGTGTGCGAAAATGAAGACAACACTAATACATAAGAGCAATGGATCCCCAGGGGAAATCATAATGTTTCGCGCATCAGCTAGCCCTTACAGTTCAAGCAATGGTGCCCAAAGCGAAAGATGGTCACTAGTTGCCCTCACCAACATGAATCTTTTAGGGTGAGTGTTTTTAGGAAACCTCCTTTAATGCGAGAGGTGTAAGGTATAACATCCCAATTAATTACGAGTATCAATCATTAGTGTAATTCAATACTAATTATGGATATCAATTATCATCGGTGATTGATTTTGTATTTATGAAATTGATTTATGGGTGCGTTCAATGCTCTTTAGTTCGATCTACTATTCATTTCTTTGATGGATATGGAAAGGTTATTTCGATATGGCTCAAAGATCAGTGCATTTAATGCTCTTCAAGAGTGGGAAAGTGAAGATGACACTAATACAAAAGAGTAATGGGATTTGCGGGGAAAATCATAATGTTTCACACATTAGTTAGCCCTTACACTTCATGCAATATGACCCCGAGGGAAAAACTATCCCTAGTTGCCCTCATCAAGGAGAATCTTTAAAGGGGGGGGGGGGGGGTATTTTTAGGAAACTTCTATTAGTGTAGCGAGAGTTGTAGGAGTTAATTATTAGTATCAATCATTAGGGTAATTTGGTACTAATTATAGGTTATTGATTATGTATTTATGAAATTGATTTATGGACGTGTTCAATGCTCTTTACTTCGACCTACTATTCATTTCTTTGATGGACATGGAATGATTATTTCGATATGGCTCAAAGATGAATGCGTTGAATGCTCTTCAAGTGTGGGAAAGTGAAGATGACAAATGAAAAGAAAATAGAATATTTTATTATTCATGGAGACACAATGTTCTAGGACTTTCGAGAGACACAGGTTAAACAGTCAAGCTAGATAACAAAACAGATAGAAAATTCCCTCTACTTCTCTCGCCCTTTCTGATGTCTGCACTTGTAGGTTCAGAAATACATACACAGACTCAATGTGATATGTTCTTATTTTATACTTGTGCATGTATGTTTCTGAGCTCATGTATGCTGTATGCATGGTTTTTATCTTTTTTATTTTATTCATCTCTTACTCTAATGCTCCAATGATTGGTTGATTTACTTATCCACGTGTACTACAATTTGTCCCTTCTTTCCTTGATATCTTGTGTAGATGAGCCGGGTAAACAGGTTAAAAGTGCAATCAGGATTAAGAACACCAGCAAATCCCATGTAGCTTTCAAGGTATGAAGCATGTAAACCTGTTTCTTTATTCCCGTTTTTAAATTTATCTTGTCCTCATTTGCCATTTTTGTTGTTGAGGTACTTTGATTAAGTCGTGAACTCAACTGTCTATTTTTGCTGTTAATATGTCACAGTTTTGCAGGAGAATAATTCATTTATTGTTTTATAAATTAATGAGTTGTTCTATGATTCTATAACAGTACTATAATTTCACTATCTATTCTGACAAGATTTCTTTGTTTTTCACTTAATACGTATATTTAGTTTCAAACAACTGCTCCCAAAAGCTGTTTCATGCGTCCTCCTGGGGCTATCCTTGCACCTGGTGAGAGTATCATAGCAACAGGTAACCAATATTTCATTTCTCTGTATGTTCCTTTTTGTGTGTAATAAAGTAAAAGATAATCATAAATACAAGGTCTAGTTATCTCACTAATTTGTATTTTGTTTGCTAGTGTTCAAGTTTGTAGAGCAACCAGAAAATAATGAAAAGCCTGAAAAAACTGGACTCAAATTTAAAATCATGAGCTTGAAGGTCAAAGGATCAATTGATTATGTCCCTGAGCTGGTTAGTTAATTTTATTTTGGCTACAAACTCACAATTGTCATGAAATAAGATGTTGCTGTTGATTTTTCTCTTATATATAGCTGTCTGTCTCATGGGCATCTAGCAATCTTGCGATTGTATATCTTCTTAGATTACCTGTTACACACACATTATTTATTCTACTGCAATAAATATTTTTGTTTCTTGGGTTTGGTTATAATTAATTGATAGAAAAGGATCGTGTGTTGTTATTTTGGTTTTAATAAATTACACTATGCATGTAGATTTCATTTTTTTAACCGTTGTAAACTTTATAGCCTTTTAGTTAATAGACATAGCAGGAGGACTGGAGCTTTTATTATGATTAATAATAAGAAGGTTCACTTTCTTTTTGAGGGTTCACTCTCTGTCTCTCACATCACAAAAATGTGCGCACAATCAAATTTAAAGTTCTTCTGTTGTATATGTTTGGATTTTACTTTTCATTTCAGCCACTCTAGTGTCATTCTCTGCTTGACATGAAGATACTTTCCACGTTGTGGGATCTTATTTAGAATTGTTTTTAAACACAAATTTTTTTTCTCCCTCGAAACAGTTTGATGAGCAGAAGGACCAAGTAGCAGTGGAGCAGATTTTGCGAGTTATTTTTCTAGATCCAGAGCGTCCTAGTCCCGTGAGTACTGAAATTTTCAGTGTACATTTGTACTTCGAACCAATCTATGCTTATCACACATTTCATTTTCCCTTTCTCTTCTCTCTTTCTGCACGTATTCATTTATATATCTGTTGCTTTGCTGTGGTTGCGACATTCAGTATCAGCTATTTTAATGTTGATGTTTATAAGATGTCTGTGTAATACCATAACCGATTACATACATTTTTTCTCATAAGGCTTTGGAAAAACTGAAGCGACAGCTGGCTGATGCTGATGCTGCCCTTGAGGCACGTAAGAAACCTGCAGAAGATGCAGGTCCTAAAATTATTGGGGAAGGGCTTGTCATAGATGAATGGGTCAGTATGTTTACTTGGCTTTTGAGTAAAAGTTTTACTTGCAACATGTTGTTCCTTTTGACAAAATGATTAATAATATCTCTGATTAATCTTTTCAGAAAGAGAGGAGGGAAAGATACCTCGCAAAGCAGCAGGGCGAAGTGGTAGTAGACTCTGTATAGGGTGTTGGTCTGGAATATCTATAATTGAATAGGAAGTTTCATTGCAGCCAAGGAAGATGTTATCTTCCGAGAAACAATTAAAAAAATACAGTGACTTTTTCTTAGAAAAATTTCAGGTGAATGGCAAATGTACTTTGGAGAAAACTATGCGTGGGTGTGGTGATCAACTGATCATCCTCTATGTAGATAAATGTCGTTTTTTGTTTTTTTTTTTTCAGGATTTTTGTTTTGGGAATAATATTTTTATGGATTGATGTGAAATAGTGCAATCAAGTTTTCATATGATCAATGTGTCCATATGTTATGCTATGAGATTCTCGACCAAAAAGATACAAAGATTTTGATTTAAATAGTAAGTTTGGTATTGCCATAAACTTGGGAATACAAATTTTTAGTAGTATGTTTATGTAGAATTTATCATGGGGTTAATTTTCTCATTTTACATGAGAAATTTTTTTTATATCACACATTCAATGCATAGGTGGGGTCTACAAAAAAAGTAAAAAGACAAAAGAATAAAGATGATACCCACCTTTTGATTGTGTGTAAGATGAGAATCCTTTTTTATGTAAAATAAGAAAAGATTAACCCATTTATCATATGAGCTTGTAATTTCTCATGTTGCATGAGAAATGCAAATTTCTCTACATAGAGAGAAAGGGATTATTTTTTAATTTTTAAAGAAAAAATAAAAAATAGAAAAGTAAGGGATGGGGATGGGGCCCATCTTAAAGAAAAAAATAAAAAATAGAAAAGTGATTGATACGGATATCGAGTGTGCAGTGGTAGGAGGAGATAGATCTTTCTCCCTTATCATATGTACCATAATGTGATTAATTTCTTGTGGTTTCAAGTCATCCTTCATTTCCCGTCAGAGTTTTCCTGTTCTGAAAGCATGGGAGCAAGGAAGCAGCTCAACAGAGATCCATTGTTGTCCGTGGATATTTGTTCGTATTTGTTTCTTATATAAATGACTCTTTTTTTAATATATATATATATATATATATATATATATAAAGGTCACTTTTGAAGTTTTAGGGTTTTTTTTTTTTTTTGATAAACAGTTTAAGGTTATTTTAAATTATTCATAAATTTTAAAAAACTAAATTATTTTTAAAATAAAATTATTCTTGTTTCTGAGTATATCTATTAAGTTGAATATGAGAGCATTAAAGAAAATAAAGAATAATAAAATTATATGAATTTCTACTTTTACAAATTTCAGAGAGTTTAATTATTTTTTAATTTTTAAAGTACAAATTATTTTGAAATGAAGATATATATCTCTTTTTTCAATAATAGTTACGCGAATAATAATAATAATTATTATTATTATTTTTTTGGTAAAATAATTATCTTTCTTTACTCGCACGGCACGAACACTTATAAATGGGCTTAATCCCTAGATGTAAAATAAAAGAAAGATGTTGCTAGTCAGTGTGCAGTGGTGGCCACATGTATGGGAGATCCATGTAAATGTCTTGTCCTTTAAAAGGCCCAAACCAAAGGTTTAATGCAGTAGGTCCCTAAAAGGCACACCATGTAAATTAATGTTTTAATGTAGTGGGTCCCTAAAAGGCCCAAACCAAAGTGTCAACAGAGACTACGATTAAAACAATATATTAATAAAAAATAATTTGAAAATTTAATAAATCTATATATAACTAAAAACATATAATTTAAATTTTTCTTTTGCGAGCACAAATTGATTATTTTTTTATTTTAGATATTATTTTTTTAATAGAATGAAATATTTTAAATATTTTGAAGAAGTTCCAGGATCAATATTATAATACCTAAACCCAACTAACAGCTGGAAAAAAATCATGATAATTTTTTTTTTTACTTAATTATGATGTAATTTATAATAGAAAGTGCTAACAACAAATTCTTTTATTATTGAGTGAATTTTCATGTTAACTCTTCTAATAAACTCAAACTATTTAGTAGGATTTACATGAAAATTCACCTTATAATATAGGTATAAAAAAATGGATTTATCATCTATCATTTAACATGACCACAAAAACTTTCTTACGCACACAACAAAAAAATTAAAAAAATTCCGTTTTTTAATCTCTATAACATAGCACAATCACTTTTCCTACAACATAACTCTTATACAACCCAAAAAAAATTACTAGCATTACTTTTTGTAATAATATTTTTGGAAAACACGTTTGTTTTGGTAAATAAAAGGGCTAAAGCGCAAAGCAAACAAAAAAAAACTACACAACAACTAAAGCACGATATCTCCCCACAAAAGAAAGATCCGCTAAATACAACCAAGAAATATCAGTAAAAGAATCCTCACAAGAAACTAAATAAGTTCAACATTTGCTACGAATTTTTCTACTGAAAATATGAATATTCCTCTATGATTATTATCGTCCTAAATATTTAGATTCTTAGACATTATTGTCTTCTTAATTAATTGGAATAGACTTATTCTTCCTAAACTAAAAGAGGTGTCCCTTTATACCAAAAAAGAAGAAGAGGTATCCCAATTTCTAGCTTATTGTGTACATTATTTCCATAATTTATCATATACAAGAGTTGAAGTTATACTCATTAATATTCTATCTAAATTTTCACTTGAATCATTTAATTTTTATACAATAAATTTTTATTTTTAATTTTAATTTTATACAATAAATTTGTTTTGAAACTATTTGATATTCATCGAAGTGATGTAAAGAAACATGGGAGGTCTGCTATTCCGCATGTAACTAAAGTTGTAAGAGGGGTTTCTTGAATTTTATCTTTTTGTTTTAAAAAAGAAAAGAAAAAAAGTTGTAGGAGGGCCCCCAAAAAGATGGCATATGATACCTTATATAAGAAGGGCGAAAAGAGAGATAATGAGTTATCAATAATAAAGAAGAAACGAATTCCATTTCTTAAATTCTATCTTATCCAAAAACATATCCTTATAAATGTTATGGTTGAGGAAAAATAGGAATAAAATAAAGCCCCAAAATAAATGGAAAAGTGTCATGCTTTCTAGTTTGCATCAGTGCAAAGACCGTGACTGAATTGACTGATACCTCTCCTTTTTGGCATCCAAGATTTTGATCCTTCTTATGAGTTGTGAATCATGATATCAGACATGTTGCATCATTGGTTCATGTCATAGTCACGTTTGTCCACCGAAAGTTCTTACATCTCATGATTTCATAAATGAGAAAAAAGAAAAAGAAAAGGTTACTCAACAATCATGTGAAAGTTTGATTCTTCTTACCCACTAGTAGTTGCACTCAAGTTGCCAGGGAGATCATCTTCTGTACATCTATTATTCAAGAAATGACACTTGGATAATAAAAATAATTTTCTCTTCTTTTTATATAAACATTTCAATAATTCTTCATTTTTATTGGATAGATGTATCAAGTTGCCAATGTAGGGGGGAGATCATCTTCTGTACATCTGTTATTCAAGAAATGACACTTAGATAATAAAAATAATTTTCTCTTCTTTTCATATATACATTTCAATCATTTTTCATTTTTATTGGATAGATGTACTGAGTGAATGGTCTAGCAGTAGTACCATGTATATTCGGCGGATGTAAATTCTTAATGGGTTCTAGAAGAAAAAATGGCTTCACAATTTTCAACAATGTAGACTATTTTAACGCCAAAACTTGGCCTATTT
This sequence comes from Gastrolobium villosum, assembly GCA_032173675.1. Taxonomy (NCBI): domain Eukaryota; kingdom Viridiplantae; phylum Streptophyta; class Magnoliopsida; order Fabales; family Fabaceae; genus Gastrolobium; species Gastrolobium villosum. Next base: position 60,296 of record JAVKPL010014773.1, on the reverse strand, counting down.
TCTATCTTTCATCGCATTATTACATTAGGGTAAATTCGAAAAGAAAAAAAAAAAGTTAAGAAATCTTTTATAATATTCTGTTAATTTCTGGTTGGCTTACACTTTTTATAACTGCAATTCCAATATTTATCCAGAAATATGATTGAATGAGCAAGCAATAAGTTTATCGGAAGATAGTGGATCCATAAGCACCTTCAGCTCCAAACAACTATCCCATCATTTGTGCAATGAACATAGAAAGTTTACTTTCAAATTATTAGTTTGTTGAACTGCTCTTTGGAATGGGGTTTCAAATTGACTGAAAAACAATATCTAACAATATTAATGATTAATCAATGTGTGTGACAGTAGGAGGGTATCGAAAATTTGTAAAAACTTATCATATTCATTTGTGATAGCTATCAAGCAAATATCTTGAAACTTATCCTTAAAAGTACCGAACACATGTATCTTATTCCATTTCTTCATAATTGAGATGGTTGGATCCAAGAGCGCTTTTGTGATATAATTTTCTTACAGTTTAATTTTGAAATTATCCTTTTTTATTTATGATAAAATTTTAAATTTTTATTTTATTTTTATTTTATTCAAAAATCTTATCTAATTATAAAAAATCTATACATTTTTAATTTAAAAAAATTGGGCTCAACAAATGGGCCTAATTAGCAATTTTTGTAATTCGGGTTTTATTTCTCTGCATATATAGCACATCTAGCTCCACCTAAAATCTGCAAGGTACACAAGATATTTTTTCTTTTTGGTAGAGGATATTTTTTTTACTACGAAAACATAATTAATGAGGAAAAGATAGGAAAGTAGGAAAATGAGTTTGATGAAAAAGTTTGAAAACAAATGTTTGGTTCATCAAAGTATTAATAGAGAAATTTATATAAATTTATAAAATCTATGTTTAATTGAGGGTAAAATACTGATTAAAAAAATAGGTTGAATTGACCAAAATACTCCCATTGTAAAAAACAACTGAAATCCCCCACTTTACACACATGTAGGGTCATTTCGGTTTGAGGTTGACATCTCTTTTTCACTTTTCCATCTATCCTAAAATGCCACATTGAGGTGGTATTTTAGAATAGTTAATTTCATCCAAAAAAACAACTATGAAGTCGTTGCCATTTGAATGCTTTTTTTTTTTTTTTTCAAAACTTAAACCAAACGTGATCAAATTCAATTATCACCCACACTTCCCCATCCAACCCAAACAAAAATCTATACCAAACACACTCTCGGATAAACTTAAATTGATGTAAATTGGCCAAGACAATTGTTCATGCTTTAGTCATGTGTCATATAATAAATATATTTAAAGGAGACAAGATAACTTACGGTGTAGTTGTGTCGGAGTTTTTTTATTTATACCATCATCACACATGATTCTTTCTGATCATATTCCCCATATAGATGGATTCGATCTTTCTGATCATATTCCCTGTATAGATGGAAACAGGCACAAAATTAATGTTATTAAATTCCACTTACTCATTGACCCAATTGAAATATTGTATCAGTGACTTACTGATACAATCAATCAGTAAGTTACCAATTCAACTGTATGACTTAATAAATATATAAAAATCTATAATTTATATTAAAAAATTATAAACATATTTAAATATGTAAAAAAACAATAATATCAATTTTAAATATTTTTATATAAAAAATAATAAATCACATATCATTATCCAATAAAGGATCAAACAAACAGATAATGCTTGTGATACTGGTACTTCAAGTTTAGTGGACGATAATTTTAGCTATAAATAAATTAAAATTTCTTGTATAATGCATAACTAAGATAATCTTAATGTTGTAGGTATATAACATATGTAAGTCAATAAGTAACACATCACTTAAATATTTCAAAAGAAAATAAGTCATTTGTAAATTTAAAAAAGAAAAGTATTTTGTATGATTTTTTTTTTTTGGAAATAAATTGTTTTTTATGAATCGAATCAGATTACTAGTTGAACTGACTCGGTCATCAGATTTCTCAAAAAACCGATTAGGTCGCACTGATTCTAGTACTTGCCAATCCAACGTAAAAACCAAACCGGTCAAATGATCAATTTCGGATCAATGCGGACCAATCCAATTTTTTTAACTTTGCACCAAACATTACTTGGTTAATGATAAACCAAATTCCACATCCATGTTGCTGACTTATACCTAAACTATTAAGCCATTAATGTAACAACAATACAACATCAACCATTTTTTGCCGATGATGCCTAGGCAATGCTTTTGGTTTCAGACTTCAGAGGAAGCCAATTTAATGTCTGTACTACACAGCTAAGTTAGACTGTAACCCACGAAGCAACCTAATAAACATAAAAATATTTTCACCAAAAAAAAAAAATAAACATGAATTTTTGTACCAATTTATAACCGACTGCCAGTTGAAACACAAACAAGTGAACAACGGCAAAAAAATAAATAATAATTTATTACTTTTTTTTAATAAAAAAATTACGAAAAAAATAGTCGTTTTGAAATTAATTACAAAAATATAGTACTCAAACACGTCCACATGGGGCGTGTTCCAATGGAGAGAGACACGCCCATGTGGGGCGTGACCTAAATGTGAGACACGCTCATATGGGGCGTGACCAGGTTTGGAGAGAGACACTCCCCATTTGGGCGTGACCCAGGAGAGAGACACTCATCGTTGGGGCGTGTTTCACCATGTGCTACCACGTGGCTCAAAAGTTAACAGTTTGACTATAAAACTTTGAAAATCCATAACTTTTGACTCATGTGTCTGAATTACGTAATTTTTTTGATTCCACATAACTTTTTGAGATCTACGTAATGACACCTCATTTGGTAAATTTTGTCTCACACAAAAAGAAAAATTGAATTTACAACAATGATACCATAAGAACGTTTAAACCCAAATTAATAAAGAAGAGGGATATTCTTATTACCAAAATTTTCCACTACCAACTTACTACCTATCTAATCACCATTGGATCAATATTTTCTCTCTCTTAAAAAACTTTTTCATATTCTCTCTCTTTGATCCAATGATGATTAGATTGGTAGTAAATTGGTAGTGAAAATTTTGATAGTAAGAATATCCTCCCTCATTAATAAATAGAAAATCACTATTATGATTAGAAACATTCAAAGTAAAGATCCTTATAATTATAGTAAAAATAGATCAAAACAAGATAGTTTTATTAAAAATGACATAACTTTATTACCTTATAATTATTACTAAAAATAATTTAACATTTTTATAATCATGAACAAAAACTTAAAAATCAAAATAAAACGAAAAGCACTCACTTAATTTTTTAATAAAAATTATTCGATATTCTGTCACCAACAGATGTTAACCGAATAAGATTATAAATTTAATAAAATTCTTCATTCAAATTTTTACTATATATCTCAATAACATACATAATTAACCTTATCATAAATTACCATAATCAAAAGGATCTTTACTATGAATGTTTCTAATCATAATAGTGGTTTTTTGCTTATCAATTTGAGTTTAAACGTTCTTATGGTATCATTATTGTAAATTCAATTTTTTTTGTGAGAGATAAAATATGCCAAATGAGGTGTCATTTCATAGATCTCAAAAAATTATGTGGAATCAAATAAACAATTACCTAATTCGGACACTCGAGTCAAAAGTTATGGACTTTCAAAATTTTATGGTCAAATTGTTAACTTTTGTGCCACGTGACAGCACCTGGTGAAACACGCCCCAATGAGGAGTGTCTCTCTTGTGCGTTACGTCCAAATGAGGAGTGTCTCTCCAACCGGTCATGCCCCTTTGAGGCGTGTTTCACTGTTATATTTTAATAATTAATTTCAAAACCACTATTTTTTTTCATAATTTTTTATTAAAAAAACAATAAATTCATTTTTTTGCTTACACTTTTTGCAACTGCAATTCCAATATTTATCCCAGAAATAATGGATCCCTGAGCACCTTCGGCTCCAAACACCTATCAAATCATTTGTGCAATGAACGTAGAAAGTTTACTTTCAAATTGAGGTTTTATTTTTATCATTTAACATAATATAACTCCACTTTTTTACACACACATTAAAGAAGTGGGGTCCACATATTTTTCTTTCTATTTCATCATTTCACTTTCTCTTTCCCTTTTGATGTGAGAGTTGGAAACAACAGTTATGTTATGTTACATAACACTAATAAAATTCTTCAAATTATTAGTTTGTTGAACTGCTCTGAATTTAAGGCTCTTGGGACTCAGAATTTATTGTAGGTTTAGGTGGTCCCTTAGTATAAATAAGAGGGTAAAATTAAAAAAGAAAAAAAATAGTAGGGATAAAAAAGAAAAAAAATTAATGTTATGAGAGCCAACACCAAATCATTGAATGGTCTCGGAGCATAAAAAATATTTCTCTTCGAACTAGTCTTTTAAATGGACCGAAAAACAATATCTAACAATAGTAATCAATGTCTGTGACAGTGGGAAGGTATCGAAAATGTGTAAAAACTTATTATATTCATTTGGGGTTTATCATCTATCATTTAACATGGTCACAAAAATTCTTACACACACAACATTTTGTGGGACCCGCATAAAAAAAATAATAATAAATTCTGGCACGCAAAATGAATCTCTATAACATAACATCATCACTTTTCCTACGACTTAATTCTTATAAAACTTATTCATTTGTGATGCCTATCAAGCAAATACTGAAACTCATCATTTTTTTTTTTTGGGTAAACAACTTTGCAACTTATCCTTAAAAGAACCGAACACATGTATCTTATTCCGTTTCTTCATAATTGAGATGGTTGGATCTAAGAGCGCTTTTGTGTTATAATTTTCTTACAGATTATTTTTGAAATTATCCTTTTTAATTTATGAGAAATTTGTAGTTTAATTTGTATTTTGTTCAAAAATCCTATCTAATTATAAAAAATCTAAACATTTTTTTAATTAAAAAAATTGAGCTCAGACAAATGGGCCTAATCTATTCCACATCCCGAGCAATTTTTTTTAAAGAATTTTTTTTCTAAAGTTACTTCATATAACTTTATCTAATGTTTATCGAAATGATGTCGTTTTGGGATGGAAATCATGATTTTTTATAATTTTAATTTATTTCAGGGTTATAATAGTTTTTATCATTCTAATTTGTTAATTTTTCAACCCAAAATGACGTCATTTCGATGAACATTAGACAAAGTTGTCTAAAGTAATATCAGAAACTTTTTTCCCTTTTTGTAATTCGGGTTTTATTTCTCTGTATATATTATGGTTCGCTTTTTCCACAGATGTAGATAACTTATCTACAGTAAATCTAAAACGACATCGTTTTGATGCGAAAATTAAGGTATTTTTGTAATTATAATTTATTTCAGGGTTATAAAAGTCTTTTTTATTATAATTTTTAAATTTTTTAACCCAAAACGACGTCGTTTTGAGAACGAATATAGATAACTTATCTACATCCACTTTAGAAACATTAAAACCGTATATTATACAGCACAGCAGCTCCGCCTAACATGTAATATCAGCAACGTACACAAGATATTTTTCCTTTCTCAAAGAAACTTAAATTGATGTAAATTGGCCAACACAAGTGTTCATGCTTTGATCCTGTGTCATATAATAAATATATTTGAAGGAGACAGATAACTTAAGGTATAGCTGTGTCGGAGCTGTTTGTATTTAAATCATAATCTTATGTTGATTGAAAAAAGAACTATTTTGTGTTATTCATTATAATTATGTACTTATGGGAATATATAAATATAATATTAAAGTTATTTTTTTATCTCTTCAAAAAATTTCAATTGACATAAAAAGAGAATTTTTTTTAATATTATAACTATATACTCCATAAAATATATAATTATAATAGGGACATAAGATAACTTTTTTTTAGTACCATAAAAAAAAAGGAGCTCTATATATAATACCATCACACATTATTTTTTTGCCATCGCTATTCCCTATATCGATGGAAACAGGCACCGAACATTACTTTTCAGGGTTAATGATGAGCCAAATAGCACATCCGTGTTGCTGACTTATAACTAAACTATAATGTAACAACAATTAACCATTTTTTGCCGATTATGCCTTGGCAAGGGTTTTAAATACAGAGGAAGCCAATGTAATGTCTCTACTAAACAGCCAGGTTAGACTGTAACCCAGAAAGCAACCTGATAAACATAAATTTTTGTTCTCATTTTATGGAAATGAAAGCAACAAATTTCAAATGCGCATAATAATTTGTGCAATTGGATTAATATAGAAAAGTATCCTGTAAACATTGTTCACCGAAACCAGGGGACCCTAGATAAAAACAACCCTTCAATTTTTAAGGACAATGTAATACACTGAAACTCACATTGACATTAGAAGTACGTTTTACCAACAACAAAAGAGAGAGGGGGAACTAGTCACTAAGGAAAAGAAAATAAAACAAGGGACTAATTACACATTCTTAATAGTTCTCTTATCCATCGCAACACCATTGCCAAAATCGTCATGCTCAACGAATTTGGACCAGTATGGGTGTGACCTCCAAACCTTGCCCATCTCTTCAATTGGGATACCCTTAGTTTCAGGCAGCATGAAGTACACAAAGAATGTCATCACCACCACAAAGAAGCCAAAGAAGATGAACAAGCCAAACTTCATGTGGCAAAGCATGGTCAAGAAAACTTGAGCAACAACGAACGTGAAGAACATGTTCACCGACACATTGATACTCTGAGCTGCCGAACGAATCTCCAATGGAAAGATCTCACTAGGCACCAACCAACCAAGGGGACCCCATGACCAAGCAAACCCTGCTACATAAATGCAAATGAACAGCACCACAACTATTGCATACCACTTTGGCAAATCACCAGGGTTTCCATTAATTCCAAACTTTGCTCCAATAGCAGCTGCAACTATAGCCTGTTCACATAAACAAATATTTCATTAACAAATCAATTGGACATAACAATCCTATAGCTCACTATTTTGAGCTTATAATCATTTCATAAGCATTAAGCTATCTCAAATTAATGTACACATTAAATTAAAGAACACACGTGTCAATTAATCACTCAACCACTCCCATTAATTAAATCCTGATTAACGAGGGTGGAGTGAGGACAATCCTTTATAAGGACAAATCCGTGACCTTTCAGTTACAAAATAATAGCGCCCTTACACTTGTCAATTGATATAATAAAATAGTACATTTGAAGATTAAGAAAAAGGGTTACCTGGCATATCATCATCTGAACTCCACCCTCAAGGAAAAGAGCTCTCCTACCCCACTTATCAACTCCATAAATTGAGACAGTAGTAGCAACAACATTAACAATGCCAGTGATAACAGCTGACATGAGGGAAGCATTACTCTTAAACCCAATGGAATTAAACAACACTGGTGCATAAAACATGATGACATTGATGCCGGTTAATTGCTGGAAGAATGGAATCAAGATGGCCATAGTGAGGTGTGGCCTATACTTCCTCTGTAACAAGTTTCTCCAAGGGTGTTCAACTTGCATGGAAGCTTCACTAGCTGCCACAAGGTCATTGAACTCTTCATCAACATCATCCACACCTCGAACTCTTTGAAGATGAGCCCTGGCTGCATCGCGATCTCCGCGTTCGATCATGGAATTTGGTGTGTCAGGAAGGACGAGTGATCCAACTGTAATTATAAGTGCAGGTACCATAGCACCACCCAAACTCAACCTCCATCCCCACCCTCCTTTGATTTTGGCGAAAAAGTAGTTCAATACATTGGCCACTAGAATGCCAATTGTTATTGACAATTGGAAACCAATATTCAGAGCTCCTCTGTATTTGTAAGGAGCCATCTCGGATAGGTAGAGTGGCACAGACTGTGAGAAATTAAAAAAAAATATATAATTAACAAGTATAATCAAATAACAACATTGATGTAGAATCAATTTATAAATAACTAGTTCCCAAGTTATTACGGAATATATATATTTAAAAAAGAATGTCGTAATATAGGACCATGGGTTCTTATGTACTTGTTACGTTTTCTTATTATTATTATTTTTTGTTTGGTGGGGGGAATTCATTTTGTCTTTTATTTTACAAATTCGAGTTTTGAATTCTAGTCCGTGGAAAATGATGTGAGCGGAGGTGGAAATGCGATGCGCGGAAGTCACACGCAATGAAAAACGGGGCACAATAATTGCGCCACTATGGATAAAATACCGAAATATTTACGCTACACTGTCACTGACTCAGTGCGACGTTCAAATTAAAATGATGTATTTTTTTGTGATATGTATATAGAAAAAAATTTATTTAAATGTTAATTTTTTAATGGAAATCCCAGTTACATCAGATATATCAAAAATATTCTCCCAATTTGAAGTTAGAAAAGTCAGAATTAGCTGGGATATAAACAATTAATGCCTTAAAATTGTGTAAATGCATATTTATTATGGAAAATGTGATGTTATATGACACCTATCATGCCATAGATAGGCACAAAAAAGTATTTCATTTTTTTTTATTTTTTCAATGGACCATATTATTTTGTGTCAAAAAAAACTTACCGTTTTCAATGGACCATATTATTTTATATTAGCGTCATTATAACTCATAAAAATTAAATTACAAACAAAAGTATAATTTATAGACAGATCTGGGGAAAGAGTTCAGTTTCAAAGAATAGTACAGTAGTTCAAAACAATCGTATTAAACGACAACACATCCTCATTATTCTATTACTTAAAAAAAAAAAACTCATGATTAAGTTTTATGTCTGAAATTGAAACATCAGAGATTTTGGACACTACGCAGTCAGAGAATATCGGAGACATACCCCATCGAACAAAACCCATAAAAAAAAAAAAAACAGAGTAGGAGATTAAGAATGAGACAGATACCTGATTGGCGAACCCGATACCAAACCCGAGCAAGATCCGACCCACGATCAACATCCAAACGCGTTGGGCGAAGCCATTAATGAGGGCACCGACAAGGAAGAGCAAACCTCCGAAAAGCATGGAAAGTTTGCGGCCAAACCTACGCGTGATGGTGGAAGCAACCAGCGACGACAACAGCGCCGCCAGGTACAGCGACGACGTGAACATCGTCAGTGTTTGGCTGTCGTACTGACAATACTGATTTTTCGATTTGTCGAGGTTTTTTTTCCGGTACACCGACGGGAAGAACTTTAACAAAAACGGATCCATAGACGTTACCCCACCTAACCGAAACCCATTAAAAAAAAAAAAAGTTATAAATAAACACAGTTCATAACATAAACATTTTGCTCATAAAACAAACAGCTAGAATATATATATATGTGTATATATATATGTACAATATATATAAATATATATACCAGAAATCCCAATATCGTAGCCGAAGATCAATCCACCCATGGCTGCAACTATACATGTTACGGTGACAAAAGGAGTGAGCTTTCCGGGGTACTCTTTGCCCCCTTCTCCGGTGCTTATTCCTCCAACGGCAGGCATTTTTTCTCTCTGTTTTTCTGAACTTAGTATCACAGAAAATGATTCAGAGAAAGTGAAAGGGAGAAAGAATAAAAGGAACAGAATGAAGAAAAACCAAGATGGAGCTTTTAGAAGAGCAGTAGCAAGTGTTTATATAGAAAGATTGTCGCCGATTTATTTAACTCTGATCAACTTGTTGAGCTGTAAATAAATATAATATGCAAATTATAAATTATATATATAAATTAAAAGAAATCATTAAGTACAGTGTGAAGACGACAACTCAGCTTGCCGAACTGTATAAAATACATCACTTCTTCTTAGAAATATTATATTCTCTGGCAAAATTAATAAATAAAAACCTTTAAAGGAGTAAATGAAAAAGAAAAAATATTTCATATTGGATTTGTAATTAAATATATTATTATGATAATTAATTAAAGAATTACAATTTTTCAAAAAAGGATAACAGAAAGACGAAACTTACCGGTCGCTGACTGGAGATCTTTATCCGCCGGATATAACATTAAAGAAATTATTTGTTATAAAAAAAAAAAAAAGAGGAAATTATTAACACCACAAATTCGCAACTTAATTTAAAAATTGATTTCCTTATATAATATAAAATCTCATTTTATGTACTTAAGAGGGAACGGTGACCAAAATATCATTTTTGGCTAAATTCTTTATCCAAATGTCATGAATAGTATTATTCACCAAACTGACACGCGTCATAATTCGTTATCATTGGTAGTGAATTTCGTGACCAATAATTTCTCGATATGTGGCCATATTACATACCAAATTCATTACCATTAGTAATGAATTATGACACATCAATTTTTTCCTGCGAAAGTGTGTCACGTGTCAAAAAATCATTGGCAAACGTAATTTGCTACCAGTCGTATCAAATTATACCCACGTGGCAGTCTGGTAAATAATACTGTTCGCGTAGCATTTAAGTAAATTTTTGCCAAAAAGTGATATTTTGGTCACTGTTCCACTTAAGGGTCTCAAATTTTAGGGTTCAATTTTTTTCTGTGATGATCGTAGATAATTTATCTGCATTGAACCCAAAACGATATCATTTTGGGATGAAAATCAAGTTATTTTTATAATTTTAATTTATTTCATGGTTATAATAGTATTTATCTTTATAATTTTTTTACTATTTTTTTCTCAAAACGACGTCACTTTGGAACTGAATGTAGATAACTTATTTGCAGTAAAAAAACAATTTTTTTTTTTGCCATTCTTATTACCCACTTCTTTTCTGATAGTTTTTAGATCAGATCCCTGTATTTTTATTTCTTGAGAATTTTGTTTTGTTTTGGGTAAGGTGAGGGATAAAGACCCACAGCACAATTTTGCTATATTTAACATCAAAGGAACAGCTTACCAACAAAAAATAAAAAATAAATCAAAGGAACACAAAACCTTTTACATATTTTTTATTTATTAAATGATTAATTAAAAGGGCTGACTATAAAAATTTAGGATTAGTTTTGGTCATTTTATATTTATATGTATGAATAATTTTTGCACTCTGCCTCTCTGGTTCTATCTGTCTCTTTTTGTGGTCAAGTGTCCTGCAATAAAGCCCGCAATGTTAATAGGGATTGGACGGTGATGACACGAAACGTTTTAAAGTCCTTTTCACGATTTCTCTTCCCTCAATTCAATCCAAATTGGTTTTCATTTTTGTAAGGCATTACTGAAATACAGTTGATGGGTTTCACACGTAGGATAATACTCAGATTTTAAGAGGATTTTTTTTTTTTTGGTTAAAATTTTAAGAGGATTTAAATTGGGTTGCGTGTGTATTAAATTGATTCTTTTTTATAGATATTCTGTTTATTACAAGGGTGTGGCTGCTGAGTCAGCCGTTATATTTGGAAGAAAAGTGGCATTTACACGATTAAGGTTTATCCAAAGTGGAATATAAGGAAAGAGTTGGAGGTGGTAATGGATAATGTCGGATTAATTGAAGGGTAGTTGGTGGTGGATTATGTCGGTGTTTATAGTTAGAAAGTAGTCGTGGAGACGATTCGGATACGTGACTTGCAAGGCCTTTACAGCAAAGATAAAAGACCCTTCACCGTGTGGGAACATCAGAATTTCGGATGTGGGATAATTAGAAAAAATTATTAAATGAAGTCGATTTTCTTTGAAGCATGGATATTGCTACCTGCATATTCTTAGCCAAATTGACAAATTTTACACAAAATATTTGTTTTATTTATAAAATGATAGTGTTTATACACATTTGTAAGAGTTTTAAACAAAAACCCCACTCAAAGTTAATTCTCACATGAATGAAATAACGATCACATATGTAACTAAACTTCCGGTATTAATTTTAAGATTGTGAAAATTTAATACTTGTAATTAAGAAATCAAATTCATTTAATTGATCTGCCGACTATAATTAAGAAAGTCCATTTAATATACCTAATCCAACCTTGTACATATATGTAACATGCATGTATCTCCAAAAAAAAAATATATATGTAACATGCATGAACTTTTGAATATATCATAATTACTCAATGGAGTTTGCATTTGTCATTTAACATGATCACATAAAATTTTCTGCACACACAATATTTTGTGGGGCCCGCACCTATTGAAGCCAAAAAAAAATTATGGTACACAAAACGAATCTCTATAACATAACACAATCACTCTTCCTACAACATAACTCTTCTAAAACCCTTATTCAATACACTACTAAGTAACCATTTCAGCGCATAACTCACGAAGTTAGTGTTAATCATTTTACTTCATACTTTAATTAAAAATTTAGTTCAAGATAATGAGGATTTGTAATTCAACTATGCCCGTGCCCATATTCATTTCGCTTTCTAACATTCATCGTTACTTATTCATTCATATGATCACGCTTTTTCTCGGCATATAAACTGTAAAGTTATTAATAATAACCACGCAAAAAAGATGTGATTAATTATATTCACGCATATAAATATAAGGTTTAATTAATGATTTGATCTTTATATTTTAACTTAAGTTTTAATTTAGTCCATATATAGTTTAAAATTATTTAAAGTCCTTGCTTTTTTTTTAAAAAAACAAAATGGTTCTTGTTTGTTGCGCTTATTCTTTTTTTAAAGTGAAATTGCAGTTTTACCAAAAAAAAAAAAAAAAAAAAAAAGTGAAATTGCAGAAACATAACAAAGAACGTGTTGCATTATTTGGAAATTATAAGGACTATTTTACATTTATTTTAATATTTAGAGACCATTGCTCTATGGGATTTTGAACTATAAATAATTAAATTTGGAGTAAACTATGAAGACATACTGAGTAATTTAACCTACAACTAATCACATGAAATCACTTAGTTGGTGATATTTATGGAGGGGAAAAATATTTATGCAATTATTGCATTTATTCCCAAAATAATGTCGTTTTGGTATTGAAATCTTAAGAAATTATAAATATAAAGACTACTATAAGCTTAAAATAAATTAAAATTATAAAAGCATCATGATTTCCGTCCCAAAATAACGTCGTTTTGGGTTTACCGCAGATTATTTATCTGCAATAACTGCAGAAAAATGAATTCTTTATTAATACATATAATAATTGAAATTAAACAAGAGTGACAGTCTACTATTATATTTTTGAATTAAATAATTAATTTTAGGAAAAGAAGACTAATCCACCTTAAATTTTGACTCGTTTTTAAATTGACAAAATTAATCGCTAAAGGTGGGTGCGGTAGCGTTATGGTGTGATGATTGGGTGAATTTACTACATCATAAATCAGGATTTAATATAATAAATTGTTCAATGATGTGAGTTTAATGAAAAAGGTGTTGCCACATGACATCACCCTTAGTGAGTTAACAAACCTTTAACGAAGAATTTATTGAAATAATTACTCAAATTTAAGAACTAATTAAAATAACTTTAACGATGATGATGCCAATTTATATTATAAGCATGAAACATTACATGTTAAAGTAAATGATAAGCAGCAGATTCATAAGGGTAACTCTTCTATTTAAAAACCATAGAGTTATATGGGATTAGTGGCAGTTTGAGAGGGAAAATTGGGATAATGTTGGATACGGACTACAAAAAACGCGGTTCAGCGGTTGGATGATGTATGCCATGTAACATGTTTCCTGAACTCGCGGAAAAGGACAACGAATACCGGAGATTTCTTATGTGTTCATGGAATAAATTTTTGGTGTTACTCTAACACTTAAATTCAGTGCATCCTACCAATAGAAATATTACATTTCAGATAAAAGAGAAAAAATATGACAGAGAAAAGATAATTTTAACTGACATATAACATTTTTATTTATGTTATGTACTGAATCTTTGGTGTAGCAGTAGCACCAAAGATTTATCCGTGTTCTGGGGACTTTTTTACGGCAGAATCGTGCATATTGTGAGAATAAATTTTGTGCACCCGGTCCACAAGAGATTGGGTGGGATGAAGGAGAGAGAGAGTGAAAGAGAAATTGAGAAGAGAGGAGAGAGAAAAGAAAAATAAATATTCACGTGTCACTCCGTGAATGGAAGGACCATGAAAGAACAGGAGCGTGTTAAAAATTTCCGCATATTGCATGCTACGTGTTATGTGGGCTCCACTAAAGCACCTTTTAAGGTTTAAGGGGGCTTTTGTTTTTACTTTAATTTTTTTTTCTTCTAGGAATATTAAAGAAGATTTTTTTTTGTATAATCTGATAATCCAAATTCCTAAATCTTTGGTGTAACGGTACTAGGAAAGATTTTTTCGTGTTCCTGATGCTATTCTTCAGCAGAATCATGCACATTGCATGCTACGTGTTATGTGGGCTCCACTAAAGCACCTTTTAAGGTTTAAGGGGGCTCGTTTTTTTACTTAATTTTTTTTCTTCTAGGAATATATCAAAGAAGATTTTACATATTTGCTATTCTCGTATTTTAATTTGTATACATTAATTAAGCAGCGGATTGTAAAACTGATTTTCATTTGGCTTTTTAATTTGAGGAGCAAGCCAGTTCAACCGTTAAACAGACACTTGATCTTCTCTAGTACATGATGATGGCAATTTCTCTGCTTTAACAAAAGTGAAAAGAAACGGAAATCTCTCTAGGTAAAAGAAATTCTCCTTAGGAAGCTTCTCATATATAAATAAGATGTGTACAAAACAAAAGTTGACTTAAAGAAAAAGAAGTCTATCCCAATTTAGGAAAAGGGAGATATGATCCCTGGATAGTTTTTTTTACATAGCCCTCTCTATCTTTAGTATATTATTCTTCTTTTATATTCTCCTTATTTACTCTTGTATCCCAGTTCAAGACAAACTTCTCTTTAAGCTTTCTTCGTTTTGTAACTTTTATTCTATGCCTTGTGACATCTTCCTTTATTTTCCTCCCTTTCCATCCTTTTCCCTTTGTTTTTTCCTCCTTATTATTAAGACATATAATATACTAGTAGCAAGTTTTCTTAAGTTCACGTATGTGCTAGCATTCTAGAAACTGAGCTTGGAATTACGTACGGGTGTTAAAATATAATTTCTTTGCAAGAACCGGGGCTTACATAGTGACTAGAGGTGAAACTGAGTCGAGCCGACCTATAAGGATTACGGCTCGGCCTATATCCAACCTAGTATATTTTGTATAATAAGTCGGGTTTGGGCCATAAAAAAGCATGTTTTAAAAAAAGGTCGTAGGCCCACTTTCAAAAGATCGGGCCTATAAGCCTACAGGCTGGCCTATATTATGTTATTTATTTTAAATAAAATAAAATAGAGTAAGTATGTCTTGAAGAAAAAAAAAATAAAAGATATAAATTTAATCAATTGCAATTATTTATAACTTAATTATATTCGATTATATTTTAATAGAAATCTTACTTTATTTCTTATATAGGAGGAACTAACATCTCAACATGTTAGATTGTGTATATGAATATATTAAAAGATTCTTGGGAGAGGTTATACTTACTACAAGCATCATGATGTGTTTGTTGGATTCATGTAGTTATTTTCATTTACATAGTATGGATTTGTTTGTTGGATCTGATGAAATATATGTTATTTACTTTGAGCATTTTGCTTTTGAAAATGAATTAAATGCATATTGTATGAGTTTTGTTATGATTCATCATTCTGTTTGGACGTTGAAATTATTATTTTTGGTTTAGCAACAGAATTTGAGTACTTTGTAAAGTTGATTCATGGTTCTGTTTGGAAGTTAAAAATTAACAGGCTAACGGACCAAACTAGGCCATTTATTTTTTTATAAACGGGTCAAGTCAGGCTAACAGTTAGACTCATACTAGGCTTGGATCGGGTCAAATTGAATTTTTTTACATAGGCTTGGATTTTTCGGGACAAAACTTGGCCCAGCCCAACCCACTTTCATCCCTAATTAGTGACGGATAAATGATAAGTGTGAAGATATGTACGTAAGCATTTGCAATATGTGACGACTAAATAACATTACTCATTCAAACATGGTTAGCTTGGTTCAAAGAAAGTAAGCGCGTATGTAAGCAGTGGTGGGATTTTCTTTTTGTGCATATCGCATCCTCCATTTTCGGCCTTACTTTACTCTTCTTGAGAGTGCAATATGGGTCCCCTCCATGTAAAGTCACCCATTTCCCACGTGCCTTGAAGAATTTCCTATGCACATTCCCATACAATAATAGGAAGTTAGAACCAACGTATAGACATATATATAGTTGTGCCTAATCTCGAGAAGAATGAAATTCAACGCGATAACTAATAGTATATCACTGGAAATCAAGTTTATTGGGTTGCTATTTTCTCATTTTAAATTTAACCAGGAAGCATGCATTGCAACAGTGCCCCACAATCCCACATTTCCATTAAGATTCATTCACAAAATCAACAAACTCGCGGTGTGGATTAGATCGGTTTTGGAAGCAAAAATCATACAATCCAATCTATTTGTTTTGACCATGTAATTATCCATTCGGTTTGAACTTTTTTTTAAATCTAATACGATTCCATCCAATTTTTTTCGGTTTGGATTGAATCGGTTTTCGGTTTTTTGAAAATTCTAAAATTTGTTTCATGCAGATAACATCTTTTGTATATATATTGGCTTTGTAAAAAAAATTGAAATACAAAAGTATCAGTAAACGATATAATTTTTTTTTTGGGGGCAATGAGATATAAAGCTCTACGCAGATGAAATTTTGTTGATGAAATGTGACTAGGTTTTTCCTTGGGTTTAGTTGATGGGTTAATGGATCTTGGGTTTAGAAATTTTTGGGTTATGATTGGAGAAAGACCAAAGTATAAATAGAGGAGAATTAATATATTAGATCGGTTTGGATTAGATCGATTTTCATTAAACAATCGGAAAATCGATCCAATCCAATTAAAAGTTTCGGTTTTTTTTTCGGTTTTTGATTTTTCAAGATTTCGGTTTGTTCGGTTTTCGGTTTGTTCAATTTTCGATTTTTTGGTTCGGTCACCGCAGTTTGAGTCGGTTTGCATCGGTTGATGAATACCCCTATCAACAATATCCTTAATCAACAGTCACGCATGCACTCCATTTATTGTTTTCAAAATTACTAATAAAAAATGTTAAAAAATTACACAATTTAATTTCAATTTTAAAATTATAAAATGAAAAAAACATGCATAACATATGTGACTTCATTTTTTTTAATTGATAAATATTATAAAAAAGTTCTTATTGAAATTGAGCTCTTTCTTATTAATTTTTTTATAATATTTGTTTTATTCTTTATTAATACAATTACGAATTTGTGCATACTAATTAAGCAGAAAAAATTGGTTAAATTGGTCCTAGAGTGTTACTAAAATTTGAATTTATAAAAAGTCACTATTTTTCTCTATCCTGCTAGTAGCTTATATAACATATTTCGTTAGTTAGAAAAACAAATAATGGAACATGAATCATTAATGAAACAATATTATTTTATTCTAAATTTTCTATTATTATCGATCTTAGTATTTTAGTTTTATAAAACGTTAATTTCACATACCAAAGGTATTCTAAGTATACTACAGTTAGCTAAAAAAATGGTAACATATATCATCAGATAATTTTTAAAATAAATATTAATCATTAAGCGTAGTACACTGTAAAATAAATATCTCATCAGTATCATGCTGTCTCTTTCTCTGTTTCTTCTTTAATAATAATAAAAAAAAGTTTATTGCAATTACTGAGACGATAACATATGTAATTAAAAGAGCCGCGTGAATTGATGATAATCTTAACTCAATCGCTTGACAACGATACGGATTGCAGAGAGAGAGAGAGATACTCGCCATGCTAACGGTCAACGCCCTGAAAATCTCCGGTAAAGCCACAGAGAAGAGACTAAAAAGTACGGTAAAAATATAGTATAAAATTAGTATATAATAATAGCATTTTTAAATGTCAACCTGTTGTAATCGTATTGTTCAGACAATCACCTATATTGAAAATAATAATACAGATATTATTGAATGTAGAAATTATGGGCAAGTATAGGTCGAGTGGAACATCGACCTATAGCGTGAAATTCTGAATTTTGACTAACACGGCCGTATAATAACAATGATGATGTGTGTGAGTTTTTTTTTTTTAACGCATAATTTAATACAACTACTTAAATTCTTCATCATTAATAAACCAAAATTAGTATTATTTTTTTTCAATAAAACACATGTATCTGACAATTTTGTTTAGGACGAGTTCATGATTAAGATTTTGAATCTTTCCCAAAAATAATATTGGAGAGAATCAAATACATGTTCTCACCCAAAACTAGTAACTTGATCTACCTTTTAACTCGGAAATAAGAATACTATGGTATTAAGGGCCAATATCTTTTTCTATTTTATTTTATATTTTAACTTATCTTTTTATTTCGGAAACTGATAATTTCAATTCAATATAAGCAAATAAGGAAGCAACCTAGGATTAATGTCCATCAACCTATACATCTTGACTTGAATGGATATAAGGTACATTTACTTCAAGTTTGGAAAAAAAAGTGTTTTTATGGTTTTTTTTTTAAATTATTATTTTTAAATTGTAAGAAAATATTAAAATTAAGTGTACTATTAAATAATCATCTCACCTAAAAACTCAAGTCACTTTAATAGTTTATATTATACTTTTTTATGCATCCCCTCACACAAGATCACATTAAACTTAAATGATACATAATGCATAAGTTCACTCATTTATATGTGCAATTTCACAGTTAAATAGTTCTCAGAAAATTTATAGAAATTATCATAAGAATGGGGTGGTATCAAATTCATTTGAGAACATTTGGTCACTAACTTTAATACAATACTAAGTAAATGTCTCACCTAAAAGGTCTAAGTTGTCTATTAAGGGCATTTTCACCATTTTCCCCTCATTAATTATTTAATAACCATTTTACCCCTCACTTAGAACTATCTACCAATCTACCTCTCTTTAGTGAATTAAGTCAAAAATTTAATCGATTAAATGGTCAAAATAGACAAAAATCATTGACTTGAAGATTTAGTCGATTAAATCTCCCTATTTAGTCGATTAAATCTCCCTATTTCTTCTAATAAAGAGTAAAATTTAATCAATTAAGTTGAATATTAATCGATTAAATCTTCATTTGACCATTTAATCGATTAAATATTCAATTTAATCGATTAAAGAGGGACAAATTGGTAGATAGTTTGCAATCAGGAGCAAAATGATTATTAAATAATTAATGAGAGGCAAAAGGGTAAAATAGCCGTCTATTAAGTGAATGTCACTTTAGTGATTTTAAATCATATATCTTTTTTTTTGTAATCAAATTATATATCTTTAATTAACAAGAGCCTATTAACTTGAAGGGGATTAATACTCACGTCAACCTACCTGTGCAAAGAAATTACATAATGTTTAATTATTTTTTAATAGAATGAGATAGTGTAGATCAAACTTGTGACATTTGGTTATATAAGCTCTGATGCCATATAAAATGGAATTCAACATGAAAATTTAAGCAAAACACCTTAATGATGTTATATTTTATATTATATTTCTCTAACATTATATTGATATAATTAATTTCCTCTACTTCTTAAAGGATTCTTCTTTCATCTTTGGTGAATTTAAAAGATGATTTAAATTTATGAAGTTTTTCAATTTCTCTTTTTGTATTCATCATGTTCGTCGCCTTACAATATGCAAGCCTGGATAACTTATACAATTGTAATTCAAACTATTTTATTAACATTAACTCGTAACAATCGTTTGGTCATAACTTTTTTTTATGTTCATTACAATAATGTTATATTACAATTCAATTTTAATTAATTGATGACTACATCCTTACAGCATATATAGTTCTCACAAGCAAATATTTTAAGTTCAACTTATCTTTAGAAAGATTAGGATTGGCGAATCTTGTTGACCAAAATAATGGTGCGTGTAAACACGAGATATTTATTATCACTATGTTTACGTCAAGTAGGAAACAAAGAGAGAGAGAGAGAGAGAGTTACAAACAGGACAACAATGGGGTTTGGTCGATGGTTCTCTAATTTGTTGCCGTTTATTAGATATTTGTTATCGTCACATCATGACTTTTTCCAGCAAACGGTGTTTAATTTCACATCGTTGAGGGCAACTAAAATATATATAATTTCCAGCGAAAACGATTGTGACTGCATTTCAAAGGAACCTCACAAATCCTAACGTTGTGGATTGATTTGTTTGAAAATCATGTGCAGATACATTATAATTATATCAAAATATTCCAACTTGTGTAGCTTATCGTCTGAACTTTTATTTTGTCTTTTCATATTAGAGCCGTTGAAGACTGTATTCGTTTTTTATTTAGGATATCATTAAAAAAAATTAATAATTTATTGTGCTACAATTAAAAATAAAAATCATATACTTTGAAGAACTAAATATTCAATATCACTCCGTTCGAGTCTGTATTAATTTGTATCTTTTGTAAAAGCTAGACCATGGCACCATGCCAATTGCCGAGCATGGCTGAAATATTTGACAAACATAGTTATTAGAGTACAAATAATTGAATTATATATAATCTATCAATAGTTTTAGAAAATTCCATTGCCATATAATTTTAGGAGGTTGACTTGACTGTCAGATGGTTTCAGCTGTCATTATAAATTAATATAATGACAGCTGAGACCATGTGACAGTAAACAAAAATTATGTTACAGGCAAAAAAAACTATGTCATGCAACCGCTAATGACAACACAATTTTTTTGAATACAATGCATTTTTCATTTTCTTTATTGTCATTTCATTTGTCATTTTCTTTGTAGGAATTTTTTATTTATTTATAGAACAGGACAAAAACAAACCCCTTATACTATTTTATCGATTCGACAATTAAAATATATCTTAACAAATTAAAGAAAAATAAATTCTAAAAAATTTATTTTAAAATAAACTTTGTAAAATGATTTTTTTTATCATATATTTGATTCATTTGTTTTAAAATATTTATTTATTTTTATCTAAAACCATATGAATTAGTAAATTATTATTAAAAATTATACGTAGATTCATTAAAATATATAAATTTAATTTTATAAAAATATTTAAATATAATTTCAAATTAATAAAAATATATTAAATGCCAGATTAAATATATCCAGGAGAAAAATATATAATTTATGATTTATAATTGTATTTAAAGTTTAATTTTTTTGATTGATGTATTTTGATAATTTTGTTGAAATTTATATTTAATATATTTTGATTAGTTGAATTTATATTTGATATATTTTAAAAAATAAATTTATATATTATAATTATTTTTATTATTTTTTAAATAAAAAATTATTTGATTCATATAATATTAAATTAAAAATATTTTAAAATAAATTAATCAAATATAAAGAAACTCATTTTAGGAAAAATTATTTTGTAAGAATTTTCATTTCTTTAATAAAATTAAAGATAGAAAATTAATTTAAATTGTTGTATGATATTCAAACAAAATTTATAATGGGTATATTATAAATATAATAATAGAAGCAGTGAAATTATTGTGACTTAGCTTGGTGTTATAAGTTTCGCCCCTACTAGAAAATAGCTTCCTATTGATATCAAACGGGAAAATGGATAATTTAAAGGGTTTAATAATTTTGCTTTTACTGCATAGAAATCTTTCTGTCATACTCATATAGAAGTAAATGAGTCATATTGTAAAGATAAAAAAGAAAATATTAACAGAATCTACTCACTTTTATATGATTGTGGTAGAAAAAAAAATTTCTCGATAAAAAAAACAGAAACATTAAACCATCAAGTGGTCAAACAGCCCTCCTATAATTCTATCCTTTCTCAAATACTTTTCATTATTTTTTTATTTTGAATATGTTAATTTGCTTAACTTTGGTCTAACTTGAAACTATTGACTTATCAATTAAAGTTAACAAAATTTATTCTATATATAGTGTATTTTTGGGGGCGAGTTTCTCCATTTCTGGTGCCTGAAATGCTTCATGAATAGAAAAAATATCTCCTTCATTTGGAGTGGGATTAGGATAAAGGTGTAAAGCTAGAATAAATCTTTGGTGCTACTGTAGCACCAACTATTGAGTACATCTCACCAATCAAAACATTACATGTCAGCTAAAATTCTCTCTTTTATGCCAATTTCTTTATCTCTCCTATGATATGTAATGCTCTCATTTGTGGGATGCACTCGTAGAGATGTGAAGTGTGGCAAAGATTAGTGGTTTGATGAGGTGAAAATCGTGTTGTGTCCGGCTAACATTCTATCATACTATTGGCCAATTTGCCTCCTCAAAATATAGCTATGAATATAACTTAGAAATGGAGTCAATGGTGGGGTCTCTGCTGTCTGTATAAATTAAGAATAATTGCTTTAACTCTAGTTTATTATGAATCATGGTTTATTTTGGACATTATATACGAGAACATGCCACTTAGTCACTTACTCCTCTTTGTTTTTATTAAATTTTGTTGGAATACATGTTGCGATTAATTTCATTTGTCGAAAGATGCGGCTTTGATCAAATGCTTAAATTTATATGATGAAAGTGGCCACTGATGTATTCTCATGCGCGAGAAACTATCAAAATTGCTGCTTTGTCACTTTGTACGTGTCTGATCTCTGCTAATCATAATCAAGAAATAATTTTATAATAAACAATTTAACCTCCTTAATAATCATTTGAATAAGGTAACGACTTGCATGATGGACTAAAAAGCCCAAATCATTGTATTTCACATTAAAATGCAGAAAATGTAGCTTATTTAACTTAATACACATTCTTAATTCTCAGGGACATTGAAGAAACTGCCACCTTTCTAATAAAAATTTATCAGATTGTCACATCAGGAAAAATTTTATCAAAGAATGCTTGTACTTTTACCACGTGTCAGCATTCTGTCATTTTAGTTGGGTAGCCCAACAAGAGTGGTTGACCATTCAGACACTGACACGTATTTAATCTATTCTCGCTCGTTAGACCAACAGAATTGTGACGTGACATTTTAACAAAAAAAATTTCTGAAGTAACAATCCGATAAATTTTTGGCTAAAAGTTGACAAGACGGTGATTCTCCTAATTCTTAGACGAAAACAAGATGCTGTACTAAACATTCTCATTCGATGATACAAGTCTTTTAATCTACAAATATACCCACTGCATCAACAAAATGGCATATCATGTCAGATTATAATTACAAATGATATATATACTTAAAATATCCAAGACGGCATCTATTGACATAAATGACAAAAAAAAAAAAAAAAAAATCTATTACGGTGTCCTTAGGAGGAACCGAAGGTCCATTCCAAGTATTTAAGACCATATACCATAATGAAATTAATTAACTGGTCATATGTACAACATGGACGTTGACACACCACAATTAATTATATAACAATTTTATTTTTATTTTTTTGGCAATAATTATATACCATTTACTCTACATACTGTTGGGAAGCATGTACATGTATATACAAGGTTAGGTGTAGGGTCCCATACTGAGGAGAATAGAACTTGCGTTGGACCACCAAGAAGATTCTTTTAGACCAATTGCACTATGAAACTTCGTTCAACCTTCAGTTCTGAAATTAGACTGAGACATAATGACCTTCCATTCTCACTTGTCTTAACTCTTAATGCAAGGACGATCCACCACTTTTGACTGCAGAATTCTCCCATTAACATAAATTGCCCAACATTTTCTTAAAGGAAAATAATTATCTCATATTACATGAAATAATTATCTCATGCAACAGAGACAAAGTAATGAGATTCACAACTTTTTTTTTTTAAAAAAGTAGTGGATCACATTATCTTATCTCTGTTGCCTGAGATAATTATCTCATCCAACATGAGATTAATAGATCCCTTTCTTAAATCATGTTATCACCAAATTGTTATTTTCTAAAAAGTTTGCCTTTCTTCTACGTTCACAAATTACAATTGACTAAAGTCGTCACCCAATTTGTACAGTGTTCTGTCCTATGGACAGAGATGTTCAACCTTGGTTAGGTTGATTGATCGCTTTGGACCGTATAGCCTTGACCAGGGGTATCTATGGAAAAGATATCCCTATGCCTAGCTTGATCACTGCAAAGTATATAAATATGGTGATAGTGTGTTGTGTGTATCGAATATCAAGTGTCTTGTTCTGTCGAGGAGCCCTCCTATTTATAGGGGCTGCCTCTGATTTGAATTGGTGTAGCTGAGCTGTAATGACGCGGGTCATCAATGCCTTGTCGGCCGTTACCAGAGGTTACGTATCAGATATCATGTCTCCATAACTACAGCCCGTTTCAGGTATTCAAATGGGGAATATTCTGTTTTCTTGAAGAGTTTGGTGTGGGCCTTCTTACCGGGTTCATGAAGTAAGCCGGCTTATATGGGCGTTTAACCCGGGTTCATGGTACAGATCCATAACATACAGGTTTACTTGACTTTGAAACTTGCAAGTGGAGATAACCCATCATAACCTGGAAATTAAAATTTGATAAAAGAGAAGTCAATACTAGTTTTATGGTCATACTTATTGCTAACCATACTTTCCAGTACTTTACTTTATAAAAATATTCTCATTTATATTTGTCTCACTCATTATGGCTGCATCAAGTTCATTAATCTCTAAACAAATTTTATCTACGCGCAATACATGTTATATTTGAAATTAAATCACATTCGAAAATTTAAATTTGTGTAAGTTGTCTTGATCCTAAAATTGCACTACTTAATTCTCACGACTAGAATATTAAGCATCTATGTATATATACAAGTAACCTTATAAATAAATATTACTACAATTTTTATTTAAATGATGACAAACGTGAAGATCTTGTATATATCTCTTGCCATGTCCTCTTCGCACCATGATTAAAGGGTAAATTGACCTTTTTAATATTTTATTAAAAAAATATTCATGGTTTGAATAGTTTTTGAAATTTTGAGAGATAATTCAAAAAATATGTGTGATATTTTAAAATATTGTTAATTGGTATAATTGTGAATAAT
The DNA here is from genome assembly GCA_032173675.1 of Gastrolobium villosum. Lineage (NCBI taxonomy): Eukaryota > Viridiplantae > Streptophyta > Magnoliopsida > Fabales > Fabaceae > Gastrolobium > Gastrolobium villosum. The sequence goes on along the minus strand of JAVKPL010014773.1, from coordinate 35,320 downwards.
TTAATAAATAATGAACAAACGAATAATAAAATAAATAATTAAGATGATAAAGGGTAATAGATTAAAGAAAAAGTTAGAACTGAATCTCCTACGGATAATTTTAACTAATTTGCAATTAGACTCAATAGAATTGTTCTTGCGGTTGTGAATATTCTATTTTATTATCATCGCCGTCTAAATAGAAAATAAACATTAAGAAAGAAAGCGAAAAACACTAGATGAGGCGATTTTTATATGGGAAATATTACTATATTTTCATATAATATATCTTTTTTCATGTTCTCTCTCTTCGCTTTCCGTATCCCATCTTTCTTTCTTTTTTTTTTTTTTTGTAATGGTGTGACCCACCTATTTTCTCTCTATAATATATCTTATGTTAAATGAGACTAATAAAACCCTTTTTATATTTTGTTTTTTACAAAAATGTGGAAAGAGGATGATCAATAGCACATATAAACATGACAAGTAACAGTTGACGAACTTAAAAATAATTTGATGAAACTAAACTAATTAATAATATAGCTAAGCACTTAGGCCAAAGTAGACAGAAAGCAACTTTAAAACCGCACTTTCACATGCTATGATTCTTTAAATTAATTGTCAATCTAACAAAAACGATTATAAGTTGGTGTATCCGTAAAGCTTCCTTTGGATATTTCAAGTGGTGTGGTTGAAAGTTAGATAATACTTTGGTTTGTTTCCAAAAAAAAAGATACTACTTTGGTTTAAATGCAAGCTCCACCAATATATTATACGTTTATAACTACTGTTATAGAATGCGATTCACAATCATATAGGCTCAGCTCAGGTGATTGATTGGTTTGGAGGAAAAATTGGATGCTGATGTTTTCCAATAAGTATGCATGATTGAGCAACAATTAATAGCTTTTTATTCCTATATATGTAGAATTCAATTCTATAGGCTAGCAGAGGCTTCAACCTATATATAGATTTCTATTCAGAGATAGATAACAATGACATAAAATAATCAGTCTATTAGGCCCATCAAGGAGCCAAAGGCCCAAAATGCATGACTTTTCAAAGTTCAAATAGTAGCATTGGTAGGACGAAGTTTCCCGGTTCCTCTATAGCTATGTGATGTAAATCGTAAAAGAGGAGCACAAAAAAAGCACAATACGAGTAGTAGACCAAATTCAATTCGAGAAACCACACTAGCTAGCACGCATAAACGGTAAGAATAATGACATTTTGAATAGTTGAAAAGGGGTTAGTGATAGTCCATTGCCCTTTCTAAGTAAGACTGTGAATAGTTGCTTCTGTAGGTCTGGGGTGGATAAGGTATTCTTACAAAAGAATCGTTCCTAAAGTGAATAATATATGAGAAATGGAGTATGATGTTGTACGAAAGTTGTTACATTATGTTACAGAGATAATGGGACTCACACTTGTTTTGATTTTTGAAAATAAGTGTGGGTCTCACAATCCTTATCTTTATAACATAACCGAACAATTTTCCTCCAACATTATTCTTCTTTTTCCCACAATATATAATATGTAATTAAAAAAATTGTGTACTCACATTTTCTATAAAACCTGTCATGCCAGCTAAGTTGTGAGGCTTGATTGATATAATGTGATCTATATATATGTCATCAATTCCATAAAGCTTGCAACTTCAAATTTCAGGCACATATCATCAATTCAACAAAGCTTGCAACTTCAAATCTTTAATTCAATTAGCAACAATTTTTTCCTTACTAATAATAAATCTCTAGGGAAATGACAGAAATATGTAATTTTTTTTTCCCCTTATCACTCCCTATCTTTAAAATGTCCATTGGAAGAAACTAAAAAGTTTGCAATTTCAAATTAACATATTATCAATTCAAGAAAGAAGTTAGCTAAAATAGTAGATATCTGAGAGTCCAAAATGACCCCATCAGTTCTTAGTTGATTAGTTAGTAATATTAACAAAATGTTCCTAATTCGTTAATTTTTGAACCATAGTTACATAATATTTAATTATTTGTCTTGCACCAAAGGGAATTGATTCAAGTAGTTAATGCTTGATTTTGCTTAAAGCAAGATTTTGAGTTCAAATTCTTGTGAATACAAAAAATTCACTTTAAGAGAGCTAGTCTCATGATGTGATGAATGCTTCCTGTTCGAACATGATTTCCTCCAATAGAAAAATACATGTGATTTATTAATAGAAATGGTATTTGCTATGTTCCACTTTCACTTACAAAGAAATGTCCTATAAATATTACAAAAGGTAAAAATAGAGGACTTATCTACAATTTGAATTTGAAATAATAATCCTATCATAACAGCCACATTAATTACACCTTCATAAGATGACTCAGGGCATAATAATATCATAATAGCCTCATTAATTAATTACAGTTTCATCAGATGACTCAACACATAATTCTACGGCCTCATCATATCCTTATAACTGATGACTCAACTACAACCGGCCACAATCTATTTTGAATCTGATCTCATCTTTATCATTTATCCACACACAAAAATCCCAAAATGTCAATGGACTCTGGGCAGCACGATTCAATGACAATTAATCTGAGAGGAAGGACTCAACTTAGGGAGTGGATCCTCTTATATGGAAAAGTGATTATGTGATCATGTTATTTGATCACAACCATCATTGATGATGAGATAAGAGAGAAAAAAATATATAATTGTTAAATGAGAGATTGTGGTCGAATAACATGACCACATGATCATCTTTCCACATAAGAGGATCCACTCCCCTCAATTTAAGACTGCTATCACTCGTTTCTTTGAACTTTCTTTCTTATTAATTTACAAAATGTTTTTGTAAAATAAATGAGTAATCACTTAATTGTATGTAAGCAGAGCTAACATTGGAGCACACCGTCATTATTCATTAATTCTCCGCTTTCTTGAGTGACGTAACCAATCTCTGTCTCGACATAAATGTTTTAAAAAAAAAAGTGTACGAAAAAAATTAAATATTTGAATGTCATTTCTTCTGTTATCCTCATGAATCATGTCCGTTGTAAGCCTGTAAAGTAGTTATCATCTTGATTGCTGCATTTGCAAGTGCAACTATTCAGCACAACTACCCATGTAAATTTTATGGAGTCATTAGTTTACTACTACCTCAAATTGGGCCTGTTACCTCATAACACACAGACCCAAGCCTGTTTAGAAGCAAAAGCAGAAAAAAGATTACTCCGTCAGAGAATGGTGGATTTATTGAATTTCTGCTTTGATTTCATAACTGGGTCAAGACTTGCCTAAAAAATTTGGTCCTCAATGGTGATAATGTTGGGCTGGGTTATGTGAAATCTGAACCCAGTGCATCCAGTTTAGACCCTTAATTTTAGTATTACATACAACCGAAGTTCACCCGAATGAAATCACAAAACTCTTTTTGCAAAATCAGATTTAAGCACATAAACGCTAGCACAGTAATATTGAATTCATGTTTAGTACAGATTATTCTCTTGAAGAATTTTTTTTTTAGTTCTCGCAGGAAGCTTCTTATTAACCAATCATATATTTACATATTATTACACCTAACACTAGACATGTAAAGAAGGAATTAAAATTTTGGTGCATTTTTTCAATATTATCTCTATACAACTTTTGTAAATGTTCTTAAAGAAATTTAAAGCTTCTTAAAGAGCCTCCTGCAACAAATACAATATTCTTAAGCACCATTTCATGTACCTCTTTATCATATCCGTGTTGACAATAACCCATCTTAGTCAACCAACTATTGATATCATGTTGTTAACGACCGCGTCAATATTATCAATAGTTAAGATAGAATGAACGAGAAAGATTATACTTAAAATTTATTTTTATTTACAATCTCTTATAATTATATCTTAATTATTTAACTGCAGAAAAAGCGAACCCAATGTTAATTCAATCATACATTTACATATTATTACACCTAACACTAGACATGTTAAAGAAGTTTATACAAACAATGGTAATAATAAGGTGAGTTTGATTCTTGATTTCTTAAATAAATAAGAGAAAAGAACTAATAAGAATCGTTCACAACCCAATACCCCCATATATATATATATAATTGTTGATTTTCACTAATCAATATTTATTATATTTGCAAATCAAATTAATCAATTAATTATTAATTCACACTAAATAATAATTATTAATTGAGAGAAATCAACAATTAAAATATAATTATGAAAAATTAAAAATATAACCCTCAAAAAAATGAATAATACCATCTTACGAAGAAATTGCGTTTAGTGATATTTTATTTTTGGTTATAAATCTTAGGCGAATTTAAAGAAATTATTATTATTTTTAGACTGTCACATCAGCAATTTATGTGGGTGGCATCCAGCAATAAAGGGAACCAACGATAATGCGTAATAGATAGATAAATAAACAAATAAGTTTACAAAAGGAAAGAGTAGAAAATGGCAATCAAACACTTCGCTAGAAGATAAGCTCCAACGACTTAGCGCTGGTTCTTTGAACATATCACTCGGGAGAGCAATTTGAAGATTTAGCATCAATTAATCGTTTCAAAATTTGATACCCTACCTCCCTTCAATCACAGATTGGATAAACGTTTTGCAATTTGAAGGCAAGAAACATCTGAGTGTTTATAACTCAAATAGTAAGGCCCTTGTACCCAAAAAAAAATAGTAAAATCTTATAAGCAGACAACATAGTAGAGATAATTCATTGTTGCTTTCAGTCCTACCAACAAAAAAAAAAAAAACTGAGTGAAGAGAAATTCCCACTAATATAGAAAAGGCAAAATTTTCATTCAAAATGAAAAAAACCGACGAAGAAGGGATATAATTATACTCCATAGGCAAAAAAATACTTGTGTACAACAGAGACAACCTATTTGCTTTCCTATCTCCTTACGTTTGAACATATATTTTGATATAAAAAAGTCTATGATGCCAACCGTGATAGATGGCACGGATAAAACTATATTCTTTTCTAGTTCTTTATAACATATTCCATAACCATGTGATCAATCACATGGGTTTTGCCACCCAAATCTCACCAGCTGCTCAACTGTTTCTGTATTTTAGAATTGTGAGATGACCTACCACCCTTGTCTTTGTAGGAATTCCTGGATGCAAAGGTCTTCCGTCCTCTATGAGAGGCTGCTATGGCACGTTGTCTCTGCTTATTCAAGCTCTTTGCCAGCTCAGCTTCATTTTCCATTGCATTTTGATTATGTTCTTCCTGTAAATCAAAATTACTACCATTATGGTTCTGATGCAAAGGCCAAATAACATGTATCATATAAACTATCTAAGATAAGATTCATTCAAAAAACAGTAACAATTATCCTTTAGAACTACTACTCTTATGAACTGAATTAAGGAAGCATGCAAGGTACCCTCACATCACACTTACACCACCTTTTTAATAAAAGAATGTCTTGTTAAATACTTTACTGAACGATTCAAGAGGAAATACTGGGAAATAATATTCTACTCCAAGCAAAGTTACGATAATAAAATGAGCCTAAGTATGAGAAAATTCTACATTTGGAAATTCAATGTGCTCCCATTCATACCCTATCCTTATTTGGGTTAACTCCCATGACCCATGCACTCGTTGATGACAAACTACGGTGTACTAAAAGTCTAAAAGAAATTAAAAAGAGATGCACTAGAGAAGCACAGGCATAGTATTCATTGTTAATAAGCCATACACTGCTACCCAAAGAATTAATCATGAACCAACATTAAAGACTTAAAATTCTTAAAATTCTTTGAATCAAATATTAGGCAGAGGCCAAGGAAGCAGCATAAACATAACATTGAGATAACACACCTTGTCACTTCCATCCTCCTTGTCAGAGGTACTTCTTTCACCCGCTTCATTGCTCTCCTCTATTCCCATACTTTCATGTCCTTCAACCTGGTTAATTAAAATATGGTTTTAATTTTTTATAAGTAAAACACCTATCCTTAAATGAAGATTGCAGAAAACAGAATTGCTCAACTAATGAAATAAGCTGAAAAAATCTAGGCACTCAGTCTATGCTAGTATGCCAACCAGTCAGTAGGTACTATTAACCAATTTCATGTTAAGTATTGGTATTTCAAATTTACATCTCACAGAAGCTCCCACATTTATTCTCATATTCTTAACAGAAAAGCTTCAAGCTCGACCTCCTCAAGCCCAAAAGGCAAGTTTGGTATTCTTCCAATTGTTAAGCAGATCTTCCTAAGTTCTTCAGCACTGGTGTGCTTAACAAATATCCATAATGTTCATTTGAATCAATTATATGTTGTGTTTGTGCATATTACAGTCAAGGGCATCAACAGATTTTAAAAGGCCACTATCCTTTACTTGAAACTAGATATAATACCTAACTTATTTTAGTCCATCCTTCATAGAGGGGTCATTCTTGATTTTAAGTCACAGATCTGGCTGACTTAAGTTTACTCATGTTGCCTGTGAATCTGCTGATGTGTAATGTTTACTATGACACGGTTCATGTAATAGCAAATTTGAGCCCTTCCCTTTCATTTACAGATGTTGTTGGATAAATGGAACTGGTTTCCTGATTCATATCTACCATGGTTATCTTCATTGCCAAATGATGTTGGCACAATCCACTTCCATTACTTTTGACAAGGCTTCCAGATTACTATTACAGCCTTTTTGTGGATACATAGCTAAGCATCAATAATGTACTTATAAAATTTTCCTCTATATTTTTATTACTGGTGAACTCTACCCAGTACAACCATTCAATCAGCCAAACAGAAAATCCATAAAAAATTACGAAAAAGGAATTCTTGGTGAAAATATTCAGTTTAAGAACAATTAATGAGTAGCCAGTAATTGATTAGCAGTTAATTGTTACTGAACAACAAATATCAGCACAAGAATTCTTCTGTAATTTTACCAAAATCCTTTTTTAGGAGAGGGATATGATAAACCACCTCTTACTAAAACCCAACTAGCGATAATAGGGTGAGGGCAATCCTTATATGAAGCATTACCCTTACATATTTGAAAGGAGAGATATAATATTTATGAAAATTTCATTTGTACTTACAAAAATGCAAAAGTTGAAATTTCAAGAATATTCTGACTATGATCCCAGAGTGATCACACTAATCTCAAAAGTTAAAACTCAGGTACTTGCTTGAGTAAGATAACAAACTGCTTGATTTGATATCTTGCGTGTGTGTTTCATTTTAGCAGAATATTTTCATTTTATAATTTTCCTAAGGCTTTTGCAGAGCTAAGGAGAGAAAGGTTTTAATTGCAATGTGCTATCTAAGCTATATTATCATGTCTTGAACAAAAAGCCCTTTTTCAAGAACACATCTAAGTCCTAAGATTTGTTATGTTACAGTGTTAATATTTTATGAACTCTAGAGGACAATCACCATAACAGATGAGCACGTTTCTATTTTCTTTGTTTTGATCAGCTGTCATTGTTAAGGATATCATCCTTCTCTGTACACATACTTCTTTCCCTCTAAGTGATCTTATCAAAATATAATAAATAGCAATTCCCTTTTCCATTTTCTATACCAAAAAACATAACATTCCAAAAGAAAACCACAGAAATTCTCAGAACTTGAAATGCATAGCCAGTATCTCTTTAATGATCACAAAAGCTAATCGAAATATTACCGGCTCCAACAAATGTGAAAAATCACCATCTTTAATGTTTGCTTCGTTCAGATCTTCCACTGAGTCAGCCCCTTCACTATCTGAATTTGTATCACTATCTGCCCTGCCTTCAATGAACTGCACATCAAATTTGAAGAGCTTTGAGGCAGAATCAAATGCAAGATGAACACTTGACAATCCCATGCATTATAACTAAAAAAAGACAAGTCCAATCCCTAAGTACAATGATCATATTATGCTTTGCAATATAGAAATTCCATGTTTGGGTGTTGGCAGCTAAGCAAAAAGCGGTGGAGAATGAAAAAGCAAAATTAACTTTCATTTTGATACAGAATGGTCTCTATAGTTTCCTCTCCTTCCCAAATAAAACAAGAAAATCATTTTACCCTCTGAATATCCTTTTCATTCTTTCTAGTAAAGCCACTGGCAGCAAGTTCCCTATCTAGAAAACCATCGCTTCTATCTATTGCAGACAAACAGGGTCTTCCATCTTCTTCTCTCCCTTTGTCAGAACCATCGACATCATCTATGTTTTCTTGAAAAGTTAGATTGAACCTGAAACAGAGAAGTGGGGACTAAAAATGAATATAACTGATGAGCAGCCACAGACTAGATTCAAAATCTTTCAACAAGTCGAGTGACCAAAGATACATCTGCCACGCAATCAAAATTGGAGATGCAGCAAAGTTAAAGTACTATGTACCAAAAATGAACAAAATAAATAAAAAAATAATAAACCCTGCAGGTAAATTAAAGGCATAAGACATAAAAGAATTTAAGGCATAGATTAAGTAAAATTTCATTCAAAAATCCAACTTATTGCCACTAAACATGCCAAGAAAAAAATTTATGACTAAAATGCTGTTACGAAGAAACTTCTTTTTATCAAGATAAACATGTGCTTAAAATATTTCACCAATGTGTATGAGATCCAATGTGTTTCCTATTCCTTTTTCTTTCTTATTTTTTTGTTAGCTAAGGACTATAGGGATCTAAGGGGAAATAGAAAGGCTTTGAAGCATGGGTAATCAGTCAGTTTCATGGGCGTACAAGTATCTGGAACATGCCAAATGTTGTGTCTGGTTAGGGTTTTCCTCATCCCCAAACAGAGACCCATTTGAAAGCTGTGATTCCAGTGGTGGTGGTACTGGTGGTGTGTGTTATTTAAAAAAGTATATATATATATATTGACATATCGGTACGTCGGTACCATATCCATATTCATGCAACATAGTAGAAGATCAATCTCCCCACTCAACGGCATGTGTCAATATCGGTACATCGGTACCATATCCATATTCATGCAACATAGTAGAAGATCAATCTCCCCACTCAACAGGATGTGTGTGTGTGTGTGTGTGTGTTATTTAAAAAAAAAAATTGACATATCGGTACGTCGGTACCATATCCATATTCATGCAACATAGTAGAAGATCAATCTCCCCACTCAACAGCAGTCACGTGATCTTTTTGCCATTATTTACTTCAATTTCTTCTACCCTCCCCTGCCCTTTTCTAGTAAAATATTATCTCCATAACTTGATGCCATTCCGAAAAGGATTTTCAAATCCTGGGAAGTTATTTATTCCTAGGGTGACTCTTAAGATAGGATCAGCCTATCTGATTGATAACTTTTAAGCAAAATGCCCAAAACTAATAATCAGATAAACAAATTACTATTCACCCATCATAGCACAAGATTTCAAACTGTATAGTTTAATTTTCAAGTAACTTTGATGTGAGCTACAATCAATGTAATTTTACTAAGGGATTAACATTTCTCATGTTGTAGGACATAATTTTGTCTCCTATACACACATTAAAGTGTGTGGGCCCCAAGATGAAAGAGAGAAAAGAAAATACGAGCTTCACACTCTTTTATGTGTGTGTAGGAGATAATTTTATCTCCTACAACATGAGAAACACTAATCTCTTTTACAAAACACTCAAGAAAGAAGAATTACTATATTACATAAATACATCTCTATCAATATTGGGATAATTAGAATAACAACAACCAACCCAAGAGCACTTGTACACAAACGCAGCTTAGAAGGAAAAGAATCCATAACTTAATTACAAAAAGGTTACCAAAATGAAGGACAATAACCTTAGAGCAAGCACTTCATATGAACAAAAAATAAGAGAATGAAGGGACTTAAAAAAGAAAATACACATGAAGAAACGTGAGTCCAAGTCCTCCAATCATGTCCTTCATATCTTGCACTAACTGCAATTTCTAGGAAATTATTTCAACTAGCAATACCAGACATACTTAGTTACTAATTTATAAAAATTAAGCCAACAGTTTGAGTGAGTAATAAGTGAAAATCATTTTAATTTTTTACTATCAACATTTGATTTACCAAGACATCAATGATATGTCACAAACTATATGCAAAAGCAACTTTAAAGGTCATAGATATGTGATCTCAAAATAATAACAAACCTCTTTCTGAAAAACTTAAAGATACATTCAACATCACGGTCAAAGTACCTGAAACAAGGATAAATAATGAGCAATTAAGCCACAAATAGACTATATTTTTTAAACATCTGAAACTGAAAATGAAAAAAAAAAAATTGTTGGATTTTCCCTTAATACAATACAATTTACGACCTGGAACTACAGTAAAAAAAAAAACTACAATTGAACCACACGTAATGCAATATATATCACATAGAGGATTCTAAGTTCCAATCACTTCTTTTTAAGTTGGAATATGTTAGCAACCTCCACCTTTTACTTTAGAACAAAGACAATTTTTTCTGTGTGAAACAACTTTAATTTAAGGGCATATTTGTAAAACTACTCATCTCTAACCCTTGATTTGTTCGAATCTAATGGTTCAAAATTAACTTATTTAATGAAGTGAATATTGGACTCTCATTTTAAAAAAGGAGAGATTCTGCATTCAATGAAGCCAGAATATAAAAATATAAAAATATAAAAAAACCAATTCAACCCTAAAGTTTAAGCGGTTAGGTAAAGACAGATGAATGGTTTTATATATTTATATTTTATTTCTCACATGTCCCTTCATACATGAACCCATTGGAATTGAATGGTGGACAATACACAAGCCAAACTATCTATATTAAAAAAATTCAATAATATACATTTATTAGAAAAAATAAGGGCATCAACGATCAAACTCTAGACAACTTGGTCATAAAGGCTCTAATACCATGTCAAACAACCAATTGTCCCAAACGCTTAAGCTATTACGCGAGAGCAGATGAATGGTTTTATATTTATGTAAAGAACCAACTCTCTCAAAAGCTCACTCTCAGGTGAAGACACTTTTACTATTTTAATTATATTATTCCTTAACAAAGAACAACAAGCATTTTTATTGATTTTACAAAATGACTAAAAATCTAAATTGTATTTTTGTAATTAGGTTACCTTTGAAAAGGTTAAGTTACAAGTACAGTTATTTGCATGATTGTAAAGAAGGGCACGTAGTACTTTATTTCAAAAAAAAAAAAAAAAAAAAAATATTTCTGATATGGATATTATTTAAATTTTTAATCATTTTAACCAACTGTAATCAAAGTGATCTACTTTTTACATTCTAGCAAAATATAGCAAAGTCTATTCAGAAATGTGATTAATAATTTAAAAGGTTAGCATTTATATAAGCATGAAACCAATGACAAATTAGGAGAAAGACAGATTCATACAAGGAGGAGATTCTTACATTTGTGCATTACGGTGTGACACAGATACCATTTGTGGAAAATCGATCATGGTAATATTTTCATCATTGTCGATCTACAATGAATGGAAAACAGAGTGTAAACCAGAAGCAGAAGCCAATGAAATCACATACATCATCAAATGAGATTTAAAATTCTCTAACAATTGCAGTAGCACAAAAAGATGTAAAGCATATGTAATTCAAGCATACCATGATGTTAAATTCATTAAAATCGCAATGAATGAGACCATGCTCCGCCAGTCGAACAACTAAACCAATAATTGTCTCAAAAACCATCTCTGGATTTTCTAATTGCTTCACCTGAACACTGCACTTGCAGAACCCAATAACAAATTCAAGCAATTAAGTAACAAAACCAACAAAAAGAGGAAAGTCAACAAGCAAGAAAGCCAGCTTAAAAACAACTGACAACGGAGAAAACATGAAAAAGTAGCAGATCATTATGTGGCAAATATAGCATGATCTGGAAGACAAAGACGACCAGAATTACATATTGTGATATTACATCAGAAACTTTTATCAGATAACACAAGAATCCTAAAAGAAACAGATTGTCAGTAGTTATTTTCAGAGATAACACAGCATATGCTTAATACAATATCATCCACCATTGACAAACATGCTGCCTAACAATTGCAGCACATACTGAATGTTAGGAAGCCTCCTATTGTGAGGGTGTAAATGAGAAGGAATTGCAGAGGATCAGAGGTCCAAGGGAGCAAGGAAAAGGGTATGAATGGTGTGTAAATAACTACCAGAATGACATCAGGGAATTCGTGGGAAGCTCTGTTTTAACAGAAAATAAATATAGAATAAGAGTAGAGTGGGGAGAAAGGTAAGAAAGGAGAGTGGATTGGGAGAGTTCATCAATTGAATTCACCTGTTACAGCTCATTCAGTTCACTGTAAATCCGTTTACACCACTGTTGCTATCACATTGATAACAGTGGTTCAACATCAATAACACTTTCATCCCAAGTTGGGATCGATCGTCAATGAACCCTAATGAAAAGAGTGAGGGAAAAGAAGGGGGAAATAAATAAAAATTGAAAATTACCAAAGAAAAAAGAATAAAATAAAGTGAAAATAAAGATAATAAGAGAAAAATTAAACAGTGAAAATAAAAATAGATAAACAAAAGTGAAAAAAAATAGAGGAAAATATTTAACGAAATGAAGGGAAATATAGAGAAAAATGTCTAAACCGGGACTGTCTAGAATAATTGATAACAGTGGTTATAGAGGAATATTATATTATCTCCCTTTCATTTTGCGTAATATGGTCCAGTTTCTATCAGCTTCTTGGTGCCAGCCAAGAATGAAAAGAAATAAAAGCACAGATATAAAGCTAAGATATCCATGAAATGTTGTAACTCCTTAACTAAAGCTCATACATCCAGTGATTTAGAACTCAGACAGTCATAAAACAATGCCCTGTTTAAAGAATGCAACACAGATATCATGCTCATGGGTCTAGCTAAGAAGAGAATCCAAGGCTCAAAGTGCTCAAACATATCCATGTACTGTCGCAATACAATCTAAAGCTCGTGCATCCAATGTTTATAAAATTCTGGGTCCCATAAAACAAATAGCACCCCCAAAAGTGCTACAACAGTTAGGCAACCACAGTTTCCAAATTCCAACAATGTTGGAATTGTACAATATTATTCCAAAAATTGGCAGATATATATAACATGAATGTGGAGCCAAATCTACTTTTCTGGATGATGTAAACTGCACTTCAGTTCCCTAAAATCTAAAACAGCATTTTATGGTACTCTTTAAAAGAATATTTAAGATTTGGAGCAATTAATGTGGTAAAGGTGACATGCGAAATCAAATTATGCTTGGTAAATGAAAATAAGGGCACTTACAGAGGGTAACCTTGAACGAGTGACATGACTACACAATGTCTATTATGTTCTACATCATTTGGGACAGGAAAGCCATGTGTTTCCAAAGCCTGCTCAAGCAAACCTTGTGTCATTAGAAAGTCATATAAAAAGATAATAATTCAAATATAGAGCTCAATACTAAATTGAGGAAAACCTTCATAAAAGCAAATTCTTTAAGTGCAGCAAGCCGAGACAAATACAGCCAATTTGAAGTACTACGATGTCTGAGGTAGTCACGCTTAGATTTGACAGCCCTAAAAGAAACTCTACCAAGCCTATGCAACTTCATAGCAAGAACTGTTCCATCTTCACTGGCAACCTCAAATATATCTAGCAGAACACAAATGCCATAATTAGGAAACGATTGAATATCCTAAAGAAGCATCATATTAGAACTAGACTAATTCTGTCAAAAACCAAAACTAGTACCCGATTCCTTTCCAACGCCAATCTGGCGACCTACAGACACAAAAACTCCTTTGTTCACCATGGTTTTAATTGCAAGAAAATCATAACCAAGGTAGGTAAGGCGGAACCCATCATCTAAAAGCAAATTAAGGAAAAACAAACTAGAGGGTCACTGAGATGAACTTAAATAAATTATTAAATTAAATAGAGACTAGAAGCTACAAACATTTAGAAGAATCATGGTGCAACAACTTATGCTTTAGCAGATTTTTCAAAACCTTGTAGGTGACACCATGCCTGCACAAATTCATGGGAAAACCATTAAAAACACCCAATGAAAGATAAATTTGAAAGACACGAAAATTGAATCCAAAAGAGTAACTAAACATACTTGAGACGAGCAATTCGGTCAATGAGTTCAGTGGGTACAATTTCATGCTGCAATGAAGAACTAAATCTATTAGCAAGTGGTATGCAATTCAATTCAAATTTAAAAACAAAATAGTTGAAGAAGAGAGAGAGAGAGAGAGAGAGAGAGAGAGAGACGCACATTCCTCATCCCCAATTCAACAGCAGTGAGAACCCTAAAATCATCTTTAGAGAGATATCTCAAGACATCCACATCAAGCTTCATTGTATTGTCCTTCTTCTTCTACTACTACTTTCTCCTTAACGACGTCAACTGGCTCTGCCGAAGAAGCAAGGCAATAATGGATGAAAAACTGAAGCAGCAAAATAAACCATCCAAACAAAACCCTAATCGTCATAGTTCAAAGAAAAAAAAAACCTAATCGTCGAACCATACTTCAAAGTTGAAACTGAAACGCAGCGAGCTGAACACTGGGGTTTCTAACGAGTTTGGGTTTTGGAACGTATAGATTATTGTACTTCATATTAAATTTGATGGACCGTATAGAATCACAATCTGTACTATCTCCAATTGATATTTGATGGTTCTCTAAATGCAAAAAAGTCAAAATCACAATCTGGATAGATTAATCTAGTCCAAGAGAAGTATTTCTATGGTCCAAGCCCAAAGAATTATATGGTTTGAAGGTACCTGTGAAAATCTTCTAAATACTCCGTGAATATGATTGGGAATATGTACGAAAATTTCATTTCCTTCATCACAGTTATTTCATTCACATTTTATTAATGCTAAAATATACGATGCACTTTTTTTTATTATTATTAATTTCGTTTCCCATAGCAGTGATTTCATTCACCATCCAAATTATTTGGGAATGAGATTTAATTTACATTTATACATACCACTTTGGTAATTCATCAGTTTCGCTATATGCCTAATGGAATAAATGGATAGGATCGTTGAGTTCAATCAATTCTCTAAGGGGCGAATTTTGTTTTCCGGGTAAGTTATGAAAATTTCGAAGAATATAGTGGGAAATTTTGTTTTCCGGGTAAGTTACGAAAATGTGTTTGGTAGGCCGAATAATTCTCGGGAATATTGGGTGATTTTTTATAATGCTATGTTTGGTTGATTGTAAAATATTACTGGGAATATGGACTGAATTTACAAAATTGCCCTCAAATCTGAATTACGGTATAATAGCATCAAACATATGTTTGGTAGGCCTTATTTACATAAAACATATATAAGAACCTGCACATTACTAAGAAAAAGAAAACGACAATTGAACATGCTCATTGGAATATTGAATTACGGTATAATAGCACCAACAAAGCAACAGGACTCACAATGGTGACAAAATCAAAATGAACAAAATGATTAAATAAGACAAACAACATGCTAACTGAAAAAAAAAAAATTTAAAGGTATGAAGTATATTTGTAATAGATGATACATAAAATGCAGTAATACCTAACAAAATAATTAAAATGAGACAAACAAATCAGAAAGATACCATCCACTGTAATTTAAAATTTCAATAAAATTAGTATAAAATGCCTATTAGCAACCATTGCCTTCTTTTGGATTTTTTTTACGTGCTCTGGGACTATACAAGTGGGTGGTTCCCCTTTTTATATAAGACAAAATTTATCCATTTGGATCCAATTATTTTTTTCTATTTCCCTTTGAGTCATCACTTTTTATCTTTTTTTGGTAAAGGAGCATGTGCTCCTACTCCATCGAAAATCCCCTAATAATCGTAGTGCCAGGATGTGAATTAGGCAACTCCATTTCTCATATTTCTTGTTTTCACTTAATCTGACGCATGCCAAGTTGGCAACCAATGCCAACCATTTACAAAATAAAATAACACAATGAAAAGAGGAGTTGGTGGCAGAAGCAAGGGAAGAACAGAAAAATCTGAAATGACCCACTACTCGAAAACAACCATAGCAAAATTCCCAAACAGTACATCAAAATTAGGACCATTTCCCAAACCAAGAAGCAAAGAATCAAACAAATCTGACCCAAAAAGATATTGCAATCAACCAAAAATATTCAAATACAAGAAGGATGATTTTGCACAATTCAGTGTTTGCCACTGGCGCTATCTTTTTTGCTAACATTCATAAGGTAAACATCTCCTGTACCATTCAGGTGCTTATACTAAAAATTAAAATGACAAACAACCCAATCGATAAGCGAAAGTAATAAAATTCAAGAAAAAAGAAATAAAACCAAGGAAGACATATCCAACCAAAAAGGAAAAAAGAAAAGAAATAACCCAATAGCACGCACAAGTCGAAGTACCTGAGAAGAAATACGCACAGCGATTGTCAGACGAAAAGAGTGATGTTCTCCTTGCTCTGAAAAACAAAAGAAAGGGTCGATTAATATTTATAAAAATATATTATCGTGACACAGAGACAAAAATTGAAAAGAAGACAAATAGTTGATGAAATCTTGGCTTCCGCTCATACAACTAAGAGGGACCCGACAAAGACAACTCGCCACCGGTGTCAACCACAGCGGAGAACGTCCACGAGCTACTCCAGTGGCCAAGTTTCACACAAATCGATTTTGTGTCTCAAAGGATAAGCGAAGCCTTGCTGTTGGAACAGATGGGTATGTTTCAGTCGATGACTAGGGCACGATATTTTGTCTGAGAAGGGTAATTTTGTCTCAAACTTCGATTTGTGTGTTATGTGAAATTCCAAGAATAAAACTTTTCTAGGATAATTATAAATGTCTTTGTACCAAACATGTGATGAAACTGGATTTATTAATGGAATAGAGATTGCAAATAGAAACAGGTTTGCAAATGAAATAGTAATTATATTGAAACTGTATACAATCTGTGACACTTTGACTCGTATGATATTCACAAAAGTGAATAGGCTAACAACAATGGCTGCAATCAGCCTTAAAGGAAAGAAAAAGACACCCCAAGGGACTCACTGAGTACCCTTCCCCCTATACTACTCATTACTCAATAATCTACCCTTACACATTTCATTCCCTTCTTTTATAACCAATTTCCAGCACTCATTCTCTCTCCTCTAACCAACTTTCTTCACCACTAATCTTCTCACCATTCTGTTACTTTATTCCCTTTTCCTTGCCTCTCCATTCTGTTACATTATTCCCTTTTCCTTGCCTCTCCATTCTGTTACACTATTTCCTTTTCCTTGCCTTTGTCACGTGACCCACTCACATGGTCTTCCTTCTCCTTTGCCTTCCCATATGATGATTCCCCTCCACTTGGGCTTCTTCCCTTTGGGCCTTTGTCATAGATATGGTCTTTATCCACCTTATACTCAGCTCCACTTCTCCTCTTTCTAGCATAAACCTTCAATGGCTTCCCATCAATTCCTCCCTCCTTAAAATTCACCTTGTCCTCAAGGGGAAAATGAGGAAATTGTACCCGAAATTTATCCAGAATCTCCCAAGAATTGTCACAATCGGATAGCCCACTCCATTTGATCAAAATTTCAATTTGGCCATTGATCAATCTCCTACTAGCTAAAACTTCTGCTGGATCTACTGTCATCTCTAGTGATTCAGCCAAGCACTTGGGTAATTCCAAAATTGGAACCGATGGATCTATGGCTTTTTTTAATTGAGACACATGAAAAACAAGATGAATCTTAGCATAATGGGGAAGTAGAATTTCATAAGCAACCAACCCAATTCGTTTTGTGATTTCAAATGGTCCATAATAACGGGGACTAAGCTTTTGATTCATGTGTGTAGCCAATGATTTGAGTTTATAAGGCTGAATCTTCAAATATACCTTGTCACCGACCACATATTCCACAGCCCTCCTTTTCTTGTCCGCCTGCCGCTTCATGAACTCCTGGGCCTTGCATAAATTTTGTTTTAATTCCCCCAAAATGGCATCTCGGTTCAGCAACAATTGATCCACTGATTCCAGTTGTGTATGACCACTGTCAAAATGAATTAATAGGGGGGGGATCACGCCCATATAAAGCTTTAAAGGGCGTCATGTTAGTAGACCGATTATATGAAGTATTAAACCAAAATTCGGCCCATGGTATCCATTTGACCCAGCCCTTAGGATGTTGACCCACAAAACAGCGAAGGTAAGTTTCCACTGTCCTATTAACAACCTCTGTTTGTCCATCTGTTTGGGGATGATACGCGGAGCTGAACTTCAACTTGGTGGCTGCCAAACGGAAAATCTCTCCCCAAAATTTGCTAGTGAATATTTTGTCTCGATCCGATACAATGGACTTTGGGAATCCATGTAAACGGACTACTTCGCGGATGAAGACAGCAGCTACTTGCTGTGCAGTAAACGGATGGGATAGTGGAATGAAATGAGCATATTTGGTTAGTCGATCAACAACTACCAATAAAGTGTCCATGCCCTTGGATTTTGGGAGCCCTCCAATAAAATCCATAGTGATATCTTCCCACACACGTTCCGGCACCCCCAATGGTTGCAATAATCCAGCAGGTGCTAACTGAGAATATTTCTGCTGTTGGCAAATGCTACAAGCTTGGACAAATTTTGCTACATCCCGTCTCATTCCCCTCCAATAAAACAGATTAGAAATTCTTTTGAATGTCCGCAATTCCCCTGAATGTCCTCCCCAAGGGGAAGAGTGAAACTCATGTACGAGTAAAGGAATCTGAGGAGATTTTTGAGGGATAACCAACTTACCATTATACCACAAACAGCCACGGTTGAGCTTGTAACCCGGATGAACATTCGGATCCTGTAATATTTCTTTGATGAGTTTGGTGCTGACTTCATCCTCCAATAGCTCCTCAGACAAAGACTGCAAATTGGGACTGGAGACCATTGTTAGCTCTTTGAATTCCATAACCCGTGAAAGAGCATCCGCAGCCCTGTTTTCCACCCCTGGCTTATATTGGATTTCAAAGTCAAATCCTAACAGCTTTGCCACCAACCTTTGTTGCCCTTCCGCCATTAATCTTTGCTCAGTTAAGAACTTCAAACTCCTTTGATCTGTCCTTATAATAAACTTCTTGCCCAATAAATAGTGTCGCCATTTATGTACAGCAAACACAATGGCTTTGAGTTCCCTTTCGTATACAGACAAATTCTTAGCATGATCCGAGAAAGCTTGACTCAGAAAGGCTATAGGAATCGCATCTTGCATTAACACTGCTCCCATCCCTATCCCCGATGCATCTGTTTCTACCACAAATTGTTTATCAAAATTAGGCAAAGCTAACGTGGGCAGCTCTAACATTGCTTGCTTCAGCCCTTCAAAAGCTTTCTCTGCTTCCTCACTCCACACAAAACTGTCTTTCTTGAGTAACTGAGTTAGTGGCCTTGCCTTTAACCCATACTCCTTCACAAACCTCCTATAATAGCCCGTAATCCCCAAAAATCCTCTCAAACCTTTTATGTTTTTAGGCCGTGGCCACAACCTCATGACTTCCACTTTACCCTGATCGGCTTTGACTCCCTCTTTGCTAATAATGTGTCCCAGGTATTCCAATTCTTCCTTACCAAAGCTGCACTTTTTTTTATTGGCTGTAAGTTTATTCTGTCTCAAAATTTCGAGTACTTGGGTCAGATGTTGGACATGAGACTGAACATCTTTGTTGTACACTAAGATGTCGTCGAAGAAAACCAGTACGAAATTTCTCAAAAGTGGTCTGAATACTTCGTTCATCAGTCCTTGAAACGTGGATGGAGCATTTTTCAAACCGAAGGGCATTACAATGTATTCGTAATGTCCTTCATGTGTTCGAAATGCCGTTTTCGGAATGTCCTCTACACACATCCGGATCTGATTGTATCCGGATTTTAAATCCAATTTCGAAAACATTACCGCCCCTCCCAGCTCATCTAGGAGCTCATCAATCATGGGCATAGGGAACTTGTCAGTCACAGTAATGTGATTGAGAGCCCTGTAATCCACGCAAAACCTCCAACTTCCATCTTTTTTTTAACAAGTATTAAAGGACTAGAGTAAGGGCTATTGCTAGGTCTGATCATACCTGACATCAGCATCTCCTTCACGAATTTTTCAATCTCCTCCTTCTGGTAACGTGGGTATCTGTATGGTCGGATATTCGGAATTTCTCCCCCCTCCTTAAGGTTGATATGGTGGTCACAGGCTCTTGCTGGAGGAAGCTCTTGAGGAGTTGTAAAAACATCTTCATAAGTATGTACCACTCCCTTCCATGGTCTCCCTGCCTCTCGCGGATTATTATCCTCTTTTACTGACAGTAGACTCAACTCAATGTAATATTTTTCTGCCCCTTTTTTCCATGTTTTCCCCACCTTTTTGAAGGACATCATACTTCTGGTCACGGTCGGGTCTCCATTTAACTCAATCACTCCATTTTCCGTTGGTATTTTCAGATTAAGATCTCTGAAATTGGCCCGGATCTCCCCCAAACTAGCCAGCCATTCAAACCCCAGAACCACATCTACACCCGTTAATTGGAAGAGGTAAAAGTCTTGAACCACCGTAAGATTGGGGAACAAGATTGTTACCTTTTTACATAAGCCTCTATTGTGTACCTGGTGACCATCTCCCACCTCCACCTTATGCGTCGAAGATCCATCCATAGGTAAGTGCAACTCCGTTGCTAGTTGATCGTGTATGAAGTTGTGTGTTGCCCCCGAATCTATCAAAACCATCACCGTCCGTCCCCGTATTTTTCCCCACACCTTCAACGACTGATTCGTGGTTACTCCCACCACGCTGTGCATGCTTAACTTCAACACTTGCTCTCTGCCGCCGTTGATGGCTGCCTCTCCTTCATTCTCTTCGTTCATGTCGTCTCCTTCATCTCCGACACCCAGTAACATGATCCGGAGACTTGGGTTGCTACAGACATGGTCATGAGAGAAAGGTGCGTCGCACCTGTAGCATAGGTTCCGTCGACGATACTCAGCCATCTCCTCCTCCGACAATCGCCTGAACCGTGGGTTCCGTCGGCCATGTGTGGTACTCGAGCCTCCACTCCCATTTGTAGATCCCTGTCCCTCTCCCATCACCGACACTTTTTGCCCTGAATTAGGGTTATTTTCATTGGGCTGGGGTTGTGGCCCATTTCCCTTCAGAAACCCACTATTATTATTATTATTATTGGACATCCTCCCACTTACATTCGGCCCAAACTGAGCACCCTTGGTGGGCAACGTGGCCCGTTGGTGATGGCTCGACCCAGGCCCACTTCCACTGCGGCCCATACTTCCCTCACTCTTCCCTGTCACCATCTCTTTCTCCTCCACGCGTTGTGCCAATGACATCAGCTCCTCCATGCTCTGAAACTGATGTAGCCTCACTTCCGCACGGATTACCTCACGTAATCCATTGAGGAAAGCCGCTTTCAACACCTCATCATCCGCGTCCCGCAAAGGTACCGCTAACATCTCAAAGTTCTCCCTATATTCTGACACCGTCCCTGACTGCCTCAAACACATGAGGGCTTCGAATGGATTTCCAGAGGATGATGTGTGGAACCTCTGTAGCATTGCCGCCCTTAGCTGTCCCCAATCGATGTCCGGATTCCTGGATTCCCACCACTGGAACCAATTGAGTGCTTTCCCCTCCATGCAAATCGAAGCGGCTTCGACTTGTTCCTCCGGTGGGATCTGATTAATCCGAAAATATCTTTCCGCCCGATAGATCCATCCGTATGGATCTTCTCCCGCGAAATATGGGACCTCTAAGCGTCTCATACGGTCATCATCTCGACCTCCTCCATTGCGGTTGCCTCTCCCCGCGTTTCCGGTCCCGTTGCTGTTCGAACCTCGTCCTTCTCCTGAGTTGGGCTCCTGTTGATCAACTCTATCAAAGTATGCCATCACCGTTTCGCGTAGTTGACGCATCTCCAGGGTCATCTCCTCAACCCTTCCTTCAAACTGAGTGGTCCTCCTTTCGATGGATTCTATTCTTGCCTCCATTCTCGTCACCACCATTCACTGCTCCGAGGAACGGGAGCTTTGATACCAAATGATGAAACTGGATTTATTAATGGAATAGAGATTGCAAATAGAAACAGGTTTGCAAATGAAATGGTAATTATATTGAAACTGTATACAATCTGTGACACTTTGGCTCGTATGATATTCACAAAGGTGAAATAAGCTAACAACAATGGCTGCAATCAGCCTTAAAGGAAAGTAAAAGACACCCCAAGGGACTCACTGAGTACCCTTCCCCATATACTACTCATTACTCAATAATCTACCCTTACACATTTCATTCCCTTCTTTTATAACCAGTTTCCAGCACTCATTCTCTCTCCTCTAACCAACTTTCTTCACCACTAATCTTCTCACCATTCTGTTACATTATTCCCTTTTCCTTGCCTCTCCATTCTGTTACACTATTTCCTTTTCCTTTTCCTTGCCTTTGTCACGTGACCCACTCACATGGTCTTCCTTCTCCTTTGCCTTCCCATATGATGATTCCCCTCCACTTGGGCTTCTTCCCTTTGGGCCTTTGTCATAGATATGGTCTTTATCCACATTATACTCAGCTCCACTTCTCCTCTTTCTAGCATAAACCTTCAATGGCTTCCCATCAATTAGCTTGGCAGTAGTTAGTCAAATCCATAATAAGCACTCTGTGATAAAAGGTAGTCTCTTTAGTTTGTTCTTGAGTGAGGGCTCATCAATGTTTTATATATCTCTAACATGCCCCCTTCACACGAGAGTCCATTGGGCTTGAAGAATGCTTTATATATCTCTAACACGTTCCCTTCACGTGAGAGTCCATTGGGCTTGAAGGATGGACAATGCACAAGTCCACCTACCTGTGCTATGAAATTCAAAAAGACTTAATTAATTATTAAATAAATGGGGAACGGTGAGGATCGAACTCGTGACATCAAGGCTTTGATACTATGTAAAGAACCAATTAAACCAAGCTTAAGCTATTGAGTGAAGACCTAACAATGGTTTATATATCTCTAATAGTTACAACTAGAAGTATCATGCATGTATGTAGAAAAGAGCGTTGGATGAATTAAAAGTGAAGAATGTCGTCAGATGTTTGTTGAAATTAATGCAAGAGCACTTAATACGTGAAGAATTTATTTTTGTCGCTATACTAATTAATTTTTCACTGGGAAACCTGAATACTTGTGGTAGATTTTTATATCAAATCCACATAATAATACCTATCTGTATATCATACTCATCTCCAATGCTATTTCTTCTTGAGCATTTATTTTTGCGTATCCTGATAAAAATTTCACAAACCTAACAAACATACTTGTTTCTTTTCATATTTCTTTGGTCTTCTCAGTCAAATTTCACTTCATTAAACATTTTCACTAAATTTGAAACTACCACTTGTACATATATTCTTTTCCTTTTAACTTTGGATCTAAATCTGGATATAGTTATATTACATGTCTTGAATGAAATTGTTTGTATTAACTTGTTAAATGAAACAAAAAGTAAAGAGTGAAGAAAGTAAAATTCCATGTAATTTTTGGGCATAGACATGGGTCTTCTTGTAACTTCATTTTACTTACACCATGCAGACATGCAGCACCAATTCAATGATCGAGAAAGTGATTGGGGTTTCACTTCCTTCATGCCACTTGGTGAATTGTATGATCCCAGTAGAGGGTATCTTGTGAATGATACTCTCGTAGTTGAAACGAGGATTGTTGACTGGACTTATGAATCAATGAAAGGGATTGGCTATGCTGGGCCGAAGAAAGAACAGGAAGAAAAAGATAACAAAATCAAAGAAATGGAAGAGGCTCACCTTTACACTGTTATAAAGGTTCCTAGTTCCTAACTTGCTTTTCTAGAATTGATTATTGCTTGTGTCTTTACCATGGTTGTCCCTGTGAGTTGTTTAATCAAATTGGATTTATATATTACTGATAACATGTGATACTTCTTAGTTAGCACGAGATAAAGACCTTGCCGTGCAAATTGGAAAGGATATATATTTTGATCTCGTAGACCATGACAAAGTGAGGAGTTTCCGTGTCCTAAATCAGAGGTCTTTTAACCTTTTCAAGGTATCATCACTAATCACACCATTAGCCCTCCTGGTAGAAGTGCTTTGACCTGGCATGCTATGACAACTATTACTGTTTCTTTTCTAATTTGCTGTGATTTCAATCATAAATATATCCTTTTAAAATGTTAATTTTTCATTGAAAAATTGATAAATATGAGAAATTAATATTCTGACATAAAGTGTCTTGAACTAATCATTTATGATATAATTATGAGGGAGATAATGTAAAATTGTCTATATACAAAGAACTATATTCTTCGATGCTGCTGTGTGGAATTAATTTCAAAATAGGATTAACTCGGCATTTTCATGCCATCAATACTTTTTCAGTTTAATTTTTTCAAAGCGGGTGAACATGCTCTAAAATTTTCTATTTTTTCTCGCAAGGGATTTAGGGGCCCATAAGATATCCTCTTTGCAAGGGATGATACCCGTTGAATAGTTGCTTGAATGTCAAAGGATGGAATGTCATCCAAGATGGATTTGGAAAGTGGGAATATTTGATAACCATCATTACAACTTCAAATTTTTGATGACTGACTGTTGTGGCCAGTGCTTTTGTTGCTGGTCTTTTTACTTTTTGGAGAAATGCATTACTTTTTCTTACTATCTTCTCAAATTTTATAGGCAGATACGATAAGTGTCATTGAACTAGAGAAAGTTTAGTTTGTGAACTACTAAAGTACAAATCATTATTTTAGTTGCATCGTTTGATACGACAATTACTTTTTAGAACGGTACCAAAATTCAAAACTTTTGATGCTTTAGTTGGAAGGAAACAAAATATATAATATCAATCTTTGTGGTCTTACGTTTTTTGATCTATGAAGTTGGTGATGATTGCTCAACAGATGCTCTATTTTTCTGAACTTTGATTCTCATGTCTGATTTCTAATCGGTGATAAGCAAAAAGATGTTGCTAAAGAGTTTGGCATACCAGTTCAATTCCAGTGCTTTTGGATATGGTCAAAGCATCAAAACCATACATATCGTCCTCATCGGCCATTGACACACATTGAGGAAGCACAACCTGTAAATTTCTGAGCTTGCAAGAAGCTTTTCCTTATTATTTTAATCATAATCCCCCTTCAAGCTTCTTTATCTATGATTTTTCCAGCTCTGACTGTTTAGGTTCATGCTTTCATGGCAATGTTGGTTTTCTAAAACAAATGAGCTCCTTTTACCCCACATATATGTTTTTTTGCTGAATCTGTTCTTTTTGCTTCATTTCATCTTATATCAACCTTCTATTTTCCCCGTTATTCTGGCTGGTTGCATTTTTTTAGATTCCATTTCTCAGGTTGGACCATCAGTTGATTCTCTCTGTGTTGGCTTTGTTATTTATATTTCTGCCATCTTTGGCTAGTTGTTTTATATTTCTTGAATCTTAAAAATGAATAAAAACTGCAACCCATATAAATATTTTTCATACTAATTGTTTCGGATCCTGTAGTTTGTCCTCGTTATGTTGGTGGGGGTGCTCAATTTTTTGTGATTCATGTCTGCCTGCTTTTGGTGCTTAATTTTGCGATACATCATTTTCTCAATGATCTGAAGTTGTACCATATTTTTTCTCAATAAGATATACATTGCAGGTTGGAGAATTGAGAGAGTTATCAAACAAGGTTCACAATGCAGAATTAAATTTGTTTTTGGAAGTGGATCATGGGCTGGTAACATTTGTATTGTGGAAGTTGTATACTACTTTGATAGCATGTTAATTTATACTCAAACACAGTAATGTTAACAAACTACATTATTATTTAGGATTTACGACCAATTGCACCACTTGACAAGAAAATGGATGATATATTATTATTCTTCAAGTTATATGATCCTGAAAAAGAGGAGCTACGGTATTGAGTAACTTCTCTATTTTAACATATATGTTGGAGTAAAAGGTGGACCTAGTTTGACATGCATGTATTTCCCTATGATTGCAGTTATGTTGGAAGGCTTTTTGTGAAGAGTACTGGTAAGCCATCAGAAATTGTGACGAGGTTAAATGTAATGGCTTGTTATGATCCGGATGAAGTGATTGGACTTTATGAGGTTGGTTTGTGTTGTATCCTTTATTATTAATCAGTTGAAAATATCTTGATAATTTTGATACTGTAGTTTATCTATGTATGATCTAAAACTGTATGCTTTTTGTCATGAATTATTCCTCTCAAAAGCTTAAGTTGTTAGGATAGGTGAGGACATATGAATGGTTTTGTGTTATATTTCTAAAGGATACCCTTACACAAGAGCCCTTTGTGCTATAGTAGTGACAATGCACATATCTACCTACTTTATACTTAAATTTAACTTTTTATTGTAGGGCCATGATGCCATGTCATGAATGAATTCTCCCAAAAGCTTAAGTTGTTGTGCGAAGATACATGAACAATTTTGTATTAAATCTCTTACACCTGTTTACCTGCTTCGTGCTGAGCTTGGGTCAAACAGTTATGGTTTCAATTATTTAGTATCTAAGCTTGTTAGTGATTGATGATCAATAAAGTGTATCATGTTCCATTAATTTTTTTTATTCCGGCATAAGCAGTACCATATGGGAGAAGTTTTTTGTTTTTGTTTTTTGTTTTATGGCATCTTCTGTTTCTGATCTCCACGAATGACATGAATCATGTGGCATTAGTGAATTAACGGTGCCTATTCTTGTGCAGGAAATTAGGTTCGAACCAAATATCATGTGTTATCCTATTGATAAGAAATTAACATTTCTAGATAGCCAGGTAAATAAATTATATATGCAATTGATGCACATTGAGATAATGTATCTTTGGTTGGAGCATTAATTGTGTGTGTGTGTGTGAATATATATATATATATTTTTGCAGCTAGAAAATGGAGATATTGTATGCTTCCAGAAACTGAAAATTGAGAAAAGTGTCCGCTATCCAGATGTGCCTTCATACTTAGAATACGTGCGCAATTCCCAGGTATTTTCTCTTTGGGGTTCAAATAAATGCAATTTGTTTGGTTTGATGATATTCAAAAATGAAGCTACCTTTTATATTTGTTCATGCTATGATGTCTGATTTATATTACTTTCCTCATTTTCGCTTTGTGCATATCGGCAGGTATCTGTATGAGCTGTTTATATTGAATGCTATAAGCTGATTGTTTTTAATCTCTAATGGATGTATTTTAGGTTTTTCACTTCCGATCTCTAGCTAAACCTAAAGAAGATAGCTTCTGCCTGAAGATGTAAGCCTTTTGGAATTCATTGGAGAGATTCATTATATTTAATACTATTGCAGTATTTTCCTTGCGAGAAGTTTTAAGTATTTATATATTATTATGCTTCAAATCCCATCCTTATCACATATTATATGTTATAATTTCTAGGCCAATGCTCTATACATATGATGATGTGGTGGAGAGAGTGCTCAACAACTTGGTTTGGACGATCCATCCAAAATCAGGCTTACCCCACACGACTGCTCCTCTCAACAACCAAAACCCCAGCCTATTGAGTACAGAGGGGTGAAACATTTATCTGATATGCTGGCTGACGACAATCTGGTAGATATAGTTCAATCCTTACATATTTAAAAACAAAACATCTTACTCCTTTCTTCTATGTCAGACTTCGGATATATTATACTATGAAGTACTTGACATCCCTTTGCTAGATTTACATGGTTGCAAAAATCTGAAAATTGGATTTCACCATGCTACCAAAGACGATGTGAGTACAGGGATCTGATTTTTCTTCAGGTTTTCATCTAGACTTTTTTCATATTGTTTTATTTTTTTTTTAATTTGTTTATTCAGGTAGTTATTCTTACTGTCAGACTCCCAAAGCAGAGTACTGTGGCCGATGTCCTTGATGATCTTAAAACAAAGGTGGCTTTGTGTGATGTTTTGCTTTAGTTTATTAACTTGCTTACGTTGTACTATGCTACCAACAGAACACTACTTTCACAACTGTACCCAACTTTTGCTTATGGCTTCATCTGAGGGTTTTTTTTTTTTGGTAACGAAGCCCTGTGTTTTTGCAGTTATAGTATTATATGTCTAACGCCCATTTTTTACTGCGAGTACAGGTGGCTTTGTCTCATCGTAATGTTGACCTTAGGTTGCTTGAAGTCTTCAATCACAAGATATACAAGGTTTTAGCGTAACATCTATGTTCACTGTCTCTGTGTTTATTATTATTCTTGATTATTTTTTGATTAAATTATTGGTGAATCAGTATTAAATATTCTAAATTTGGTGTTGAGTTGTGATCCAGATCCTCCAATTGCTTATGTTTCTGAAAATATAATTAACTAGTGGAGAAGAGCCTATTTTTATTATTGAAATATGTTCATTCCATCCTTTTTCTGCTGGTGCAGATCTTCTCTCCCAATGAAAAGATTGTAAACCTCAATGATCAATACCGGACATTTCGTGCAGAGAAGGCAGCAGTTTCTTTGTGTGTGTGAGTGGGGATACGGGATGGGAAGGGCGGAGATAGTTCTCAGTCCATGAAGCGTTCCCGCTTTTATTTATTCAAATAATAGCACCGGTGGATCTTTGTTGGTATATGGGTGTCCTAGAGACAATCAATCTTTTGATCGAATAAAGGACACTAGATGTAGAACTTTATTTGTCGCAAATGAATAAAAGCACTCTTTATCCAGTTTCATATTATGTCTCGATATTGTTGTTAATATTATATGAACGAACTGGATAAACCCCTTGGAATAGAACAGGTATCACTTGAGTATCTGTGATGAGATCACGATCATGAGGATTCAAGGATATCACATGTCTATTCCTAATTATATGTTCCTAGTATAGAGACACTGAGATTGGGGATCAGTAATCTCGGGTAAGACTAGCACGACTTATCTACTTGTATATGGATACAAGGTAAAGACCTCATGAGCTACAGATATGGAGATGTCTTAGCTAAAGTCGTGGGTGGACCTATAAGAGTATAGCTTGCACTGAACAGACCCAAAAAGAGACTCTATGAGGAAATCTCACAGATAGTGTCATTAGAGTAATCTATTTATATTTGGTTATGTCTTTCCTTATATCAGAAGTTATTACTTAGATTGTGTTCTAGAAGGCATCTTTTGATTGTATGCCTCGTCTGCCTGAAACATGGAGACTCATAGGTATACTGTTGGGCGTGTCCTGAAAGAGCACAGGGCTAGGGTAATAAGCTGAAGGAATTCGTCAAATCTCTGTGAGAGATTAGGTTATCTGTAAACCGGAGAAATCAGGATGACATTTATAGGGACTCGGTAATCTATGCATAGTAAAAGAGATCATGAGATGATCTGCCTTTAGAGTCAGTAAATTGAAGATTCCCTATTTCGAATAAAGCTTACCCTAAACCGCAGGGGTTGATACATTTCCTTACCCTAGGTTAATGGGAAGATAACCGTGACGAAGGGAAAAACATACGGTAACCAAATATGTGTAATAGGATGATCAAGTCATTAATCTGACTAGCTCTGGGGCAACAAAGCATTGCTAGTGCTCTGTGTTGTCATTAATTGGGTTGTGGGCTTATTGGGCCCAAGCCCAATTATGTCAGAGGCTAAGTTGGACCTAATGGGTCACACACTAACACCTTGTAGTCATGATAAACTAGCTTTAAAGCTATTGGGCCTAGTAATGATTGTTAGCCCAATAAGCTGTTTGGAAGCCAACCTAAAGGGTAGAGGGCGCATGGAGCAATATAATGGGCTTGGATAATCCAAGACATTACTAATTAATTTAATTAGTTAAATTAATTATTAAACATTTAAATTTTGAAATTTGAATTTGGAATTTGAATTTTGAAATTCAAACTTTGAATTTGAAATTTGGTTGGATTTTGAAATTTAAATTTTGAATTTGAAATTTGAATTTGAATGTTTGAACATTCGAATTCAAGTGTTTGAATTCGAATTTGAATTGACTATGAAAAGTTGTTTAATAACAAAAGGATAAGATGAGATCTTATTGGAACAAATCCCCTGCATCAAGAAAAGATATTTGATCTTATCTAATGAGGAGGTTGTGCGCAAATTTGAATGCAAAGTGAGTGTCATTTTGTCAACTAAATGTGCTACAATTCTGATTTGGTTGGTTAAGAGAATCAGTGAGTTAGTTGATTCAAATTTGAATGCAACTACTCAATGTATCTGGACTCAAAATGGGACTGATTGGGGCACATGAAATGGTTGGTCATGTGATGACTATTAGGTCAGAATCTTGAAAGGATAATGACCTAATCTTATAAGGATTCAAATGAGAGGTGGTTAGAAATTTTGAATTGCAAACAGATCCTTGATTCCCTCCAACCATGCGCACATTTGGTGTGATTTTCAAGTAAGAAAATATTAATATTCTTTCCTACTAAGTGACCTATGGTGCGCACAAAGGGAGCAAGTTCTCTTCCTTAGGGTTTTCACAAAAACCTAGCCTACTCTCCTCATCTCATGCGCCATTTCTCTAGTGTAGTTTCACTTCACTTTCTAAACACAAAACCTAGTGTAACAACCCGTGTTAACCCGGATTGTTAACATACTATCGTATTAAGCCACGCTTAATTAAAATGCGGAATAACTTTTTCTAAAATTCAATTATGACGTCATTAACCTTAGCCAACTTGATTATTTAATCAATTTCATAAAATACTGCCTGTATGTAAATTGCAAAACAACTAACTGAATACCTCATATATAAATGTAATGTGAGTATCTAAAGTCACAGGACTACAACACATAGCCTGGACCATGAATCATGATACTTTAATACAACTTTAACTAAGAAGACAATAACAAGTCTATGTGGCATGGACAAACCCCATGCTCACCAAATAAGGCAACCATGCCCAATATCAGTCTCAACAGACAATAACATAATCATAGCGGAAAAACATAACAGCAGTCAACATCCAGCATGTCAGCATGTCATAATAATATCAACTCAGCTCTGACCTCCTGCCACCTGAGCCCTCAACATTACCTGAACCTGAAATAAGCGTCCCCAAACGTGGGGTGAGATCTCTAAACAAGAAATCTCAGTAAGACAAGGGGTCCTCAAGGATCTTCCACCCCAAGCTCACTTACATGTGCAATATAAGTTCAAAAGCAATATTTCCAATATTAGTTCCAAAACTATGCAGTGCAACAGATATTCGTGCCATGTGTGTTTTTATTTTCCACTGGCCAGAGAAATGTAGGAATACGTCTATACCCACACGAGTACAAGGAACACCGCTTGCACCTCACCCACAACCTCACCATATCGTATGTACCACATACTCAGGCTTACCGTAAAGGTGGACACCACATTGCATATCATAAAGGCACATTGCATATAACAGCTCAACAACATTTCCAAATATCAAAAGTATGTAACACAACATGCATATAACCATATCCCCATGGAACATGGTGGAACCACAACATGGCTAAACCGAGGACACGAAGCTTACCTTGCAAGCTAGCTATCTAAGCCAAGAGTCCGACCACTCTCAAGTCCAAACACAGCAGTATCACAATCTGTCATGGACCAATAATATATCATTAATTATGCATCACAAGCATACAACTTAAAGACTACGCCTTTCCTTTACGTTTTACGTCTTAAGGCTTCCAACAAAGCCATAAGCCCTTAATCATATGATTCTGACTTAGTTCATTTATTACAGAAGTTCAACTTCCTTAATATAGGGTCCACAAACCCCCAATAGCCTACTGTACCCACAGCTCAGCTACTGTTCTGCGAAATCCCAGAATATCCGGATATCACACTGACCATATCCGGATATACTATATCCGGATATCCAGATCCCATATCCGGATACGAATATCCGGATACCATATCCGGATATCGATATCCGGATATCTGTTCGACAAATATCTGGATATCTCACGACAGAATGCAGTTTCTGCATTTCGCGAATATCCAGTCCAAAGGGTCCAACTTTAACCGATTATAGATACTTAAACATGCATTTCTAGGTGTGTTTAACCTACCACACCCTTAAGTTATCAACTTAGCTCAATACATGCATCAAGGTTCCATTTTTAAGCATTTAGACTCATGATCATAGTTGGTATAACTTACCAAAGCTCAAAAACAGGGGAATGAGGACACTTGGAGCTCACTAATAGCTCCTCAAACTCAGACCAAGTATGAGCACGAAAATGGCACCTCCAAGGTGGGTTCTTGCACCACAAGATGGCTCCTTGGACTGTGGATGCTTAGGGTGCATGGAGCTTTCATGACATTTTGGAGGAGTCTATGGATTGCACATAGCATGACATTAGTATTTTGAGACTTAGGTCATGAACATATTGCATGATGTTATTGCCATGCTTTTGTAGTGTTCATGATTGCATACTAAGTCTTGTTTATTGCTTATTATTCATGACATGGATAATTGTATATTTTGAGTGAGCATGGGACTTGTCCATTGCCACATTCATTGCACTTGAAGTCTTGGTATTCATGTTGTAAAAATGGTCCATATTTGTATGTAAATGGCCATTACATTGGGGACTTTGTAAATGATGTTTGATTTAAGGAAAATGCATGATGGAAGGGCCTAGAGCCTACATTAGGGTATGTTTAAGTGTTGTGTGGAGTACCAAGGGGTTAGGGATGGATTACACAACCCTTTTGGGGCTGAAAATGCTGTAATCTGTCACTTTTGCTGCATAGTAATCGATTACCCAAGCATGGTAATCGATTACCATGCAATAGGGGACGAAAAATAAGCTTCTGTCTCCACTGGTAATCGATTACTGAGGATTGGTAATCGATTACCAAGTAAGGTAATCGATTACCCAATCTTGGTAATCGATTACCAGAACAGAGGATGAAGAATTTTGGCTACTCCCTTATTTTTGACAGGTGGTAATCGATTACCACCCACTGGTAATCGATTACCACAGTGTAATTTTCGAAAATTCAGGTTTTTCTAGACTAAAAGAAAGGGGCTTAACTTGATGGGTAGAACTCCAAATGATACGTGGTTTGAAACCACGCGTAGCTAACGTAAAGGACTATAACATGGTAAAACGTGAGAGTAAGATGGTGAGTTTAAATGAATTGAATAAAAAGAAAGATTAGTGATGTTAGTAAAATGTATGATTCCGCGAATTGCATTTACAATTATAGTGTTGTTTTAATTGATTACGGAAAAAGTTATTGTTATAAAAAGGAATATGATAAAAGAAAAAAGTTGCCCGTAATTTAATTAACCCAACTACGGTGATTGTAACTGCGCTTAGTATCATAATCAATGTTAACAACACCGGTGTACAACGGGCTGTTACATTTTATGGTATCAGAGCAGTTTTGTGAGGGAAACTCTGATTGTGTATGTTGTATCTTGTGTTCCATAGCTATCTGTGAACTATTTATGATTAATGTATACGTGATTCCTCAGTGTGGGTCTGATCAACTCATTCCTTTGTGTTACATGTACAGATATCATGAGTAGGGCGCGTGGTCGCCGTGGGGCACGTGGTGCAGGTCCTTTGCCACCGGATCCGGTCACTGCAGTCCTGAATGCTCTGCAGGCGGAGACGGCTGCGAATAGAAACATGACTGAAAACCTAATGAAGAATAATCAGGATATGATGCAGGCCTTTATGGCTGAGATGAGGGCCGATAGAGATCGTCCTAGGAGGGATAATTCACCTCCACACACGGCTACGGTGACTCCTACACCGACGCCATCTGTTACTCCTCAACAGGGGGAGAGTGGGGCTAGTCACCACACTGGTGAGGCTAGTCATCATACTACTGACCCTAGCTATGTTCCTGATCCGTCATCTGTTGCCCAATCCACTGGGGCTGCGGGGCAGGTTATTGGTAATGCTGATGATGAGCGTAGGCTCATATCTTTTAGGAAACATAAGCCACCTGCATTTCTGGGGTCAAGGGACCCAAAGGAGGTTACTGCTTGGCTGAGAGGAATGGACAAGATTTTCCAAGTGATGAGGTGCCAAGATCCGCAGAAGTTATTATATTCTGTTTATATGCTGGAGGGTGACGCCCAAGAGTGGTGGGACAATGTGTCTCGCCCATTTGTTGTTCAGGGAGAGGTTATTACTTGGACAATGTTCGAAGGTCTGTTTCATGAAGAATACTTTCCCCGTGATGTTCGGCAGGCAAAGCAAGGTGAGTTTGATAGCCTTGTACAGGGAGTCATGACCGTGGATGCCTATGTGGCAAAATTTAATGAACTTGTGAAGTTTGCTAATTATGGGGGTACTCTACCTACTCCTGAGTTCTTGTCAGCTAAATTTCAAAGAGGGCTGAGTGAGAAGATTGCTAAGAGGATGTCTAACACTGCGGTGAGAAACTTTGCTGACTTGGTGACCCAATGCAAGAGGGTCGAGACTGTTTACGGAAGATATCCGAAATCTGATTCGGCGAAAGAGCAAGATGTTAAGAGGACACCTGGTCCTTCTGGTAATACCAACAGAGGAGGTTTTAATAATAATAACAGGGGTAGGGGGTTGCATGTAAGGCAGCCTCCTGGTCTGTTCAAGAGGGGTGGTAACACTGGTGGTGGTGGTGCTGCGGACAGATATTTTACCCCACGATGTGAGAAGTGCAGAAAATACCACAAAGGTGTATGTGGTGCTGGTCCATTGGCATGTTTTAAGTGTGGTCGGAATGGCCACTTTGCTAGAGAGTGTCCATCTTCTTCGGGGCAGGCTGCGAATCTGCAGGCCTTGCCGACAGCTACTACTACTGCTACTCCTACTGCTGCTGTTCCTACTGTGGGACGAGTTTATACTACAAATGCGCAACATACTGAAAAGGCTCCGAATTTGGTAAAAGGTATAATTTTCCTCTCTAATGTTGATTTGTCTGTGTTGTTTGATTCGGGAGCAACGCATTCTTTTGTGGCGGACTATGTGGCTAAGGCGTTGGACTTAAAGGTAACACGGATGGTTCCTCCGATGCGTATTACTACCGCTACGGGAGAGGTTAGTGAATCGTCTTGGATTTGTGAAGATGTGAAGTTTACTTATTTAGGCAGGGGTTACACCATTGATTTAATTATCTTACCCCTGGCCTCTGTCAATTTGATTTTGGGGATGGATTGGTTGTCTCGGAACTGCGCAATGATTGATTGCTGCGGAAAGAGGTTGTTGCTATCTCACGAGAGGCCGTCTGTTTGTCCGTCTTTGTATTTGTCAGTCAGTCAAATTGTGAAAGCCTTGAAGGCTGGAGATTTGGGTTATGTCTTGTTGGGCGGATTAGTGGGTGACAAAAAGGAGGAGATTTCTTCTATTCCGGTTGTAAATGAGTTTGAGGACGTATTCCCTGATGAG
>JAVKPL010014771.1:0-88337 GCA_032173675.1 Gastrolobium villosum | reverse complement strand
TCTCCTCAACTGAGATAGGAACTCTGGATATTCATCAGTGTCCAGGATGAATTGTCTTTCCCGAACAAAGGTTCTACTGGGGGTTTTCTTAGTGAATCTGTCTTCATGTTCAACACTTCTCCAAAAGTACTCATCAAAAACAGGAGGTGGAGGTGGTGGAGGTGCTGAATTTTTGGACCCCCTAGACCTCTTTTTGCTGGCTTTCTTGGGTGGATAAGTAGACATATCTGTTCATCAAAGGAACAAGTCAGTAATGAAATGAACAATATAGCATGTAATTCCCAGATTTAGATGAAGAACATCATTCAAATTAATCCCCCATTAAACTAGTAACATCCCCCTTAATTCCCAGAATCAAGTAAAAATCATGTTTGCAGCAGGGGCTGGGCGCTAAAACGGTCACTGGGAGCGTTTTAGCGGTCTAGCCGCAATCCTGTTTTACAC
Source organism: Gastrolobium villosum (assembly GCA_032173675.1). NCBI lineage: Eukaryota > Viridiplantae > Streptophyta > Magnoliopsida > Fabales > Fabaceae > Gastrolobium > Gastrolobium villosum. Next base: position 87,893 of record JAVKPL010014771.1, on the reverse strand, counting down.
TGTCTGAGCGCTAAAACATTGAGAACTAGCATTTTAGCGCCCTGACTGTTCTAAGTCAGGCATTTCAACAAACACCTTGTGTGTGTATGCAGGGGTTGGGCGCTAAAACGGTCACTGGGAGCATTTTAGCGGCCTGGCCGTAATCCTGTTGTACTCAGTCTGAGCGCTAAAACGTTGAGAACCAGCGTTTTAGCGCCCTGACTATTCTGAGTGAGGCATTTGAGCAAACACCTTGTGTGTGTGCAAGGATGTGACATTGTGGTCATTGATATAAACCCAAAAACCCAGAATTCACATTATATTCAGCCCCCCAACAACATACAAATCACAATTTCAACAGCAACATACAAGGAATCATGATGAAAAGGAATGAAAGAAAAGAAAAAAAAAATATAAAACCCTAAGCAGCCTAGATATGATTCATCACACATTCATTCAACTACGAAAAGGAAACAAGAATGGAGATGATTCATATCTTGTTCTTGATGAGGTGATCGGATTCTGGAATTGAAGTGCAAGAAAAATAAAATGCAGAAGGTATGTGGAGTGAAAGAAGAGTGAAAGAAAAAGTGAGGGAAAAGAACCTGTGTATTTCAATTTTAAGTGACTCGGTGCTAAAACGTTGAGAACCCACCGTTTTAGCACCCAGGACCAGATAAGTGGACACACGTGGTGTGCAACTCCGCGCTAAAACGGTCGTGATGAACGTTTTAGCGCGCTGGACCAGAGAGCTTGCCTTTGATGCATTTGTAGAGCGCTAAAACGGTCAGTGTGAATGTTTTAGTGCTCCAGGCCAGAGAGCTCTTATTTCAGAACTCTTGTACAGTGCTAAAGCGCTCAGTTTCTGCGCTTTAGTGCGCATAGCCAGAGAGTTTACACTCAGTGCAATCCTCAGGACGCTAAAACGGTCATGATGAACGTTTTAGCGGCCAACACTTGTCAGAATTTTTCTCAAAAAAATTTCAACACTTTTCCCTCTTCTCTTCTTTGAACATAATCTAAAAATCAAAATCACATACCTGGTACAGTGGGTTACCTCCCACTCAGCGCATGTTTAACGTCGCGAGCCTGACGGGTATGAACTAACTTACCTCTAACAAGGCAACTGAAATCAGTTTCCTGTCCACAGCAGATCCAGTGTATATCTTTAACCTCTGACCATTAACAGTGAAACTTTGATCAGAGTCCTGAGAACATATTTCCACCACTCCATAAGGTTTCATGCTCTTAACCACAAACAGTCCAGACCAACGAGACCTCAACTTTCCTGGAAACAACTTCCACCTTGAGTTGAACAACAACACCTGATCCCCCACTTTGAAGTCCCTAGGTGTGATCTTCCTCTCATGCCACAATTTAGTTTTCTCCTTGTACAGGCTTGCACTTTCATATGCTTGCAGGCAGAATTCATCTAATTCATCCAATTGCACCAACCTTTTTCACCTGCTGCCTTGGAATCAAAGTTTAAAAACCTGACAGCCCACAGTGCTCTATGCTCCAACCCAACAGGCAGATGGCATGCTTTCCCAAACAACAATTGAATGGAGACATTCCAATTGGAGTTTAAATGTTGTCCTGTAAGCCCACAAGGTGTCATCAAGTTTCTTGGACCATGTTGTCCTAGCATTCCCAACAGTTTTCTCCAATATTCTTTTCAACTCCCTGTTGGAAATTTCAACTTGACCACAAGTCTGTGGGTGGTATGGAGTGCTTATCTTGTGTCTGACTCCATAATTCACAAGAGCATATTCAACCCACCTATTATCAAAATGAGTGCCCCCATCAGTGATGATGGCTCTTGGAATTCCAAATCTGGCAAAGATGTTCTTTCTCATGAAGACAAGCATTACCCTAGAATCATTTGTTGGAGTGGCTATGGCTTTAACCCATTTAGAAACATAGTCAACTGCCACCAGGATATACTTGTTAGAGTAGGATGAAGGGAAGGGTCCCATAAAATCCATACCCCAAACATCAAAAACCTCCACCTCCAGAAGGTTATTTAAAGGCATTTCATGTCTTCTGGAGATGTTCCCAGTTCTTTGGCAATTGTCACATGCCTCCACATATTTTCGGGCATCCTTGTACAATGTAGGCCAGTAAAAACCACTCATCAGAACCTTGGCTGCTGTTCTTTCCCCTGCAAAGTGACCACCATAAGCTGAACCATGGTAGTGCCATAAAACTCTTTTCTGCTCTTCTTCTGGAATACATCTTCTTATGACTCCATGAAAACATCTATAAAAGAGATATGGTTCATCCCAGTGTATCTCTTCACATTATGCAGAAATTTTTTCCTCTGCTGGTAAGTGAAATCCTTTGGCATGGCTCCAGCAGCTCTATAGTTAGCAAAATTAGCAAACCATGGTGGGGTGTCAACAGACAAAACTTGATCATGCACCAACTGTGCAACAGTACTTATGGCCAGTACTTGTTCATCAGGAAACTCTTCTCCGATCACTACCTCTGGACCCTCCGGTAAATCTATCTCTGTGACCCTTGATAAATGATCAGCTACCAAGTTCTCCACTCCTTTCTTGTCCTTAATCTATACTTCAAATTCTTGCAGAAGTAACATCCACCGGAGCAACCTAGGTTTGGCATCCTGTTTGGCTAACAAGTACTTCAATGCTGCATGGTCAGTATAAACAATAACTTTGGACCCTAGCAGATATGACAGGAATTTATCATATGCATATACTATAGCCAATAATTCTTTTTCTGTTGTTGCATAATTCTTTTGTGCTTCATTCAGAATTTTACTGGCATAATATATAACATACAATAATTTATCCTTCCTTTGACCTAGTACTACTCCCACAGCAAAATCACTGGCATGACACATAAGTTCAAAATGTAATGAAAAAGCAGGTTCCATGATTATGGGTGCAGTAATCAACTTGTCTTTCAACACATTAAATGCATGCAAGCAATCATTAGTAAATAGAAATTCTTGATCTTTTGCTAACAGCTTGCACAATGGTTTTGCTATCTTGGAAAAATCTTTTATGAAACGACGGTAAAAACCAGCATGTCCTAGAAAACTTCTCACACCTTTAACATTTATGGGAGGGGGTAGTTTCTCAATAACAGAAATTTTGGCTTTGTCTACTTCAATGCCTCTGTTGGACACTTTGTGTCCCAAAACAATACCCTCTGTCACCATAAAGTGACATTTCTCCCAATTCAGCACAAGATTACAATCTTGGCATCTTTTCAAAACACTATCCAAGTTTTCTAAGCATGCATCAAACGTAGGACCAAAAACAGAGAAATCATCCATGAAAATCTCAATGCATCTTTCTACCATGTCTGAGAATATGGAAAGCATGCACCTTTGAAATGTTGCAGGTGCATTACATAGACCAAAAGGCATCCTCCGGTATGCAAAGATTCCATAGGGGCAAGTAAATGCAGTATTCTCCTGATCTTCTGGAGCCACAGCTATCTGATTATAACCTGAGTATCCGTCCAAGAAGCAGTAGAAAGCATGTCCTGCTAATCTCTCCAACATCTGGTCCAAGAATGGAATAGGGAAATGATCCTTCCTTGTTGCTTTGTTAAGTCTCCTGTAGTCTACACACATCCTCCACCCAGTCACTGTCCTTGTGGGAATCAGTTCATTATTTTCATTTCTAACCAAAGTCATCCCTCCTTTCTTGGGTACTGTTTGAACTGGACTCACCCAAGCACTGTCAGAAATAGGGTAAATCATTCCAGCATCAAGTAGCTTCACCACTTCTTTCCTCACTACTTCTTTCAGAGTGGGATTAAGTCTCCTCTATGGTTGCCTTACTGGTTTGACTTCTTCCTCCATCAATATTTTGTGAGTGCAGAATGAAGGGTTGATACCTTTAAGATCAGAGAATGACCAGCCCATGGCTGCCTTGTTCTTCTTAAGTACCTCCACCAACTTCATTTCCTCCCTCTCAGATAAGGATGCATTAATAATGGCTGGGTAGGTTTGATCATCCCCAAGGAACACATATTTCAAATTTGAAGGTAGTTCTTTTAACTCTACCTTAGGTGCTCCCTTAGGAATATCATCCATTTTCTGTTCAAGCTCTTCAACTACCGGTTCTTCTTGAAAATTTTCCCCATTGTTCTCTTCACAGGTTCTCTTCTCCTGTTACTTCATCCACAACCTCCTGGATGATATCAATCCTGAAACAATCCTCAACATCAACAGGATGTTTAATTGCTTCAAACACATCAATTGTTACTGTCTCTTCATTCATCCTTAGCATAAGCTTCCCTTGTTCAACATCAATCAAGGATCTTAGCAGTTGCTAAGAATGGCCTCCCTAGAAGTAGAGGGCTTTCTGTATCTTCTGCTTCCATGTCTAAAATCACAATGTCCACTGGAAATGTGAACTTATCCACCTTAACCAACATATCTTCTACCACACCTTCTGGTCTCTTGATAGATCTATCTGCAAGGTGTAGAATAAGGTTTGTCTCCTTCAGTGTATTGATTCCCAAGGCTCTACATACAGTCAATGGCATCAGATTTATGCTGGCACCCAAATCACAAAATGTTTTCCCTACTTCCACATCTCCAATAGCAATAGGGATGTTGAAACTTCCTGGATCTTTCAATTTTGGTGGAAGTTTCTTCTGGATAAGGGCACTACATTCCTCTGTTAAAGCTACTGTTTCACCACCCTTCAATTTCCTCTTCTTTGACAGAATGTCTTTCATGAACTTTGCATAGTGAGGCGTGTTCTCCAAGGCTTCAGCAAATGGAATGTTAATCTACAACTTCTTAAAAATATCCAAAAATCTTGCATAATGTTGTTTCTGGATTTCTTGCTTCAACCTTTGGGGATAAGGAACCTTGGCATATGGAGACAAGTTAATGGGCTGATCTTGCTTATGAGCCATTTTCTTCTTCTCCCACTTCATCATCTTCTTTGGTGAAGAATTATTTTCAACTACTGCCTTATTTTTCTCCTTATCTTCCTTCACTGTTTCTTGTTCATCATCTTCCACTACATCCTCTACAATGACTTCTTCTTCATCCTTCTTGTCTTCCACCTTCTTTTGAACAGGTTGAAGCACAAGCCCACTTCTTGTAGTAATAGTTTTGCAGTGCTCCTTTGGATTCACCATTGTATCACCAGGAAACTTGCCCTGTGATCTTTCAGATATCTGTCTTGAGATCTGACCAATCTGTGTCTCCAAATTCCTAATGGATGCTTCCTTATTTCTGAATGAAGTCTTAGTCTCTTGCATGAATGCAGAAGTTTCTTCTCTGAAAAAATTGGATCCTTGAATAAAATCTTAAGTAGTCTTCGACAACTGGGCAAAAGCTTTCTCCCATGCTGAAGAATCTCCTAGTTGTGATGTATGTGGTGGAGGAGGAGGATTTAACTGATGGTTGGAACTGTAACTGAACCCAGGGTGTTGATTTCTATTCTTCCATGGTGGAACATATAGATTTCTCCCTTGAGTGTTAGGGTTCCTCTGATCATACCATACTCCATTGACCTCAGCTTGTTCTGAAGATACCCCATAATCACAATCATCTGTTACATGGCTTTTCCCACAGATTGCACACACAGAATTGGTGTCCACTGAAGCAACCTTTTGATTGGATAGTTGCTTAGTGAGAGCATCAAACTGTTGCTGTTGCTCTTTTTGAGTCAGCATCAGTTGATCATTCTTGGCTAGCAAAGCATCATACCCATCCAACTTAATGATTCATGTTCTTCTCTCAGCCACTGGAGCATTGTCAAATTCCTGAGATGCCAAAGATTCAAAAATATCAAGTGCCTCCTCAGGAGTCTTGGTTGTCAATGACCACCAGCAGTGGCATTCACCAATGTCCTAGTGTTTGTAGTCATCCCCTGCAGAAAAATTGTTGCCTGATTCCACACTTCAATTCCATGTTGAGGACATTTCCTCAATAGTGTCTTGAACCTTTCCCAGGCCTCATATATAGACTCTGACTCTTTCTGCTTGAAGCCTGTGATCTCATCCTTCAACTTTGCCCTCTTGGATGCTGAGAAAAATCTGACCAGAAACTTGGTTTGCAAATCATCCCAAGTAATAATACTTCCTTGTGGCAATGACTGCAACCATCTTCTGGCATCATCCTTCAGTGAATGAGTGAATAACCTCAACAGAATGGCATCTTTTGTCACACCATTAATCTTCATAGTATCACTTAACAACAAGAAATTCTCAATATGCAGATATGGATCTTCTGCGCTTGTTCCAGCATACACCAGAATTACAAGAGCACAGAGATTCATACAACAAAAATTAAAATGCTAAAAAATAAAAGACTCAATCTAAACAACTGATGGTGTTCATCAATGTTGAACATCAATTCCCCGGCAACGGCGCCAAAAACTTGTTGAGTAGATTAGCAAGTGCGCTAGTCATACAAGTAATAAAAATGATGAGTAAAGATCGTTCCCATGAGGAATTGTGTCAAGCACTGATTATCCACTTGTTGTTGATTTGAATCAACCAAAGAGTTTTGAATTGCATAAGTTTCTTGTCACTAGAAATGTAAATTGCATAAAATAGAATGATTTCAAAACACAAAGATAAGAATATGAATTAAAAACAGTAGTCAGATATCAATTTCCCTCAAGTAAGAATTTATGAATGAACCAATTTCTATCATGAATTCTCTATCATGTGATGTTAATCAACCTTCTACTTATCATCAAGATGTAATGTCTTACTACCTTGATGGGTACATTAATCAGAAACCCCAATATCTTGGTGATTCCTTTCATAATACATGCATTAATCACTAAGGTCTTAAGACTACACTAATATCATAGCATCAATGTCTTGACTACTAAAATATTAATGATGAAGTTGTCAACTATAAAACAATGCAAACATGTTTGTTCTACATTATTTCATTAACAAGAATGATTGATCAAGACAACTTCATACAATTCACATAATAGGAAAACATAACATCATATTAATTATTCATAAATACACACTTGAGTTCCATTGAATCAGACTACAAAGGACTCTACTCAGACATAATGGAAATAAATACAAAGGAAGAAGAAAGAACAAACTCCATTGTCATGGTAGTAGATCTTCAATCTCCAATTGTAATGCTGCACTAATCCTAAAAAATTGGAAAATAAAAAGTAAGAAATCAGATCCAAAGATCTGATACAGGAGAGGAGAGATATGGTAGAGAGATGGGAGAGATGTCAGAACTTTTTCAAATGTGAAGGCCTTTTGCCTTTTATAGTGTTACAATTTTTGCTGAAAAAAAATGTGGGCGCTAAAACGGTCAGAAATGGGCATTTTAGCGTCCAGCTTGATGCGTGACCAACTGCTTTTAACTGACTTGGGCGCTAAAACGGTCTGAATGGGCGTTTTAGCGTCCATGGCTAATAACCTCTCAACTACTTTTAACTGACTCCAACTTTAAAATGCTTGATTTGACCGTTTTAGCGTTGGAGACCAGAGACTTTTGCCTCATCAGGGCGCTAAAACGCTCAGTGTGGGCGTTTTAGCGCAGAGATCCAGAGACTTCAACATTTGATTTACAGTAACGCGCTAAAACAGTCTGTGTGGACGTTTTAGCGCTCAACACCAGCAACTTTCTCCTTCGATCTGCAACAGCGTGCTAAAACGGTCAGTGTGGTCGTTTTAGCGCTCAACACTTAGGCAAATTCTCCTTCTCCAAAATCTTCTTCCTTCTTTTGATGCTTTTTGGGCTTCCTTTCCCTGCAAGACAGTGTAAATTTTCACAAAACATTCAGAACTTGCCCTTTAGGGATTTCTAAGATATTAACCTCCCTTTTCATCCAATTATTCATACAAATTAATCCTACTTTTTGCTGAAAAACATGATTAAGCAGGGGTTTATCAGCGGCTGTTAGACCCCTTCCTGCCCTCAAGGAGAATGTTAAGAAGGTTATGTTTTATTGCTAAAATGTTGTTGTATTGCTGGTGTTGAAATTGTTGCTTTGAAAGTATCTTCAGATATTGCCAAGTGTAGCTCTTTTTTTTTGGTTTTATAAAACATTTGTCATTAGTAATTGCACTACACTCGTTGGATGTTTAATGGAGAAATTGAATTTGAGATAAAAAAAAAATGTTAAAGAACCATTTCACCCAAAACCTTAAGGCAGTAGGTGACGGCCTTTTTTCATGATTTATATTATATTCTCTAACACACCCCTTCACGCAAGAGCCCTTTGGGCTTGAAGCATGGAATATAGCACAAGCCCATTATTGGTCTGCCTTGTGCTGCACGAGCCCATTTTTTGGTCTGCCTCGTGCTTTTCTTAACTCCACCTGAAAGTGGGGGCGGTGAGGATCGAACTCGTGACCTCGTAGTCCCTGAAGCTCTGATACCATGTTAAAGAACCATTTCACCCAAAATCTTAAGGCAGTAGGTGACGACCTTTTTAATGATTTATATTATATTCTCTAACATAGTTTGTATGCTGATGATATCGAAGAAATTCTGATGAGCACAGAAGGAATATTGGAAGTCAACGATTTGGCTGAGCATATAGCAGAAATTGCTTTTTTCTTTTCCAGATCCAAACATTATCGAACCCCCTTTCAAGATGCTTCTCACAGGGAAGGAAGGACGTAATCATATGGGAGGAAAGAAAGATGATATCACGGTTTTAGTGGCTCAAATTATAGTATGAGTTTGTTTAATGTATATACTTCCTTCTCATTGGTAACTAAACTATTTTTTTCCATCTGTATGTATATGCTGCTTGCAATTAATCTAGATTTTTACATCTGGTAGTGTTATAATTGGTACCTAGATTGTGTTTTACATCTATACATATTTTCATCTTATGTGTTTTTTATTGAATGATTTTGACTGAAAGATAATGGAAGCAATTACTCTCTTTTTTGTTATAAAAAGTTCTAAAATCTGGTGTGGGGAGGGGTAGGCTAGCCTAAAATGAAAACAAAGTAGCGTGGAAGTGGGAACAAACAGTCCTTGGTGCCACGAAATAGTAACTTGCTATTTGTAAAGTGATGTATATCACTTATTGATTTAGTACACATCTGTGCAGATGATTTCTGTTAGAATTGGAATCTTCACAAAGATGCAAGAGACAACCACACAGAAGTATCTATGAAAAAAAATTTCTTTTCTATTCTTACTTTCTTGCTCTTTCTCTTTTTCTCTTGATCTACATATCATACAAACTATCAAAGACTATTTATAAGCTATAAAACTGACCAACATAACTCCACGCATAACACCCTCATTACTTTATAACTGACTCATTACTTTATAACTGACATAACTGACTCATTAATATTTTAACTGACATAATTGACTCATTAATATTCTAACTGACATAACTTACTCATTAATAAAAAACGAACATTTAAATTTATCCAAACAAAACTTATAATAACCCTCACTAGTAGATGTGGATTTAATATGGAAGAATAATTAGAACTAAAAGAAATAAAGTCATATTTGGTGAAAAAGAAGTTAAAATGTCAGTTAAGTGGTAAAAATGCGTGTAAATAAAGTTATTCAAAACGTGAAAATAAAAATATAAACGTGACTAGAAAAAAATTCTAGTCTATTGGGTAAAGTTTGGTAATGAATGGAGGTGGGTAGATAGATAAACTTATACCCGTTGGAATAATGAACTTACTTAAGTGACTAGGGAGTCACTATTCCCATTGTCATTTCATGACTTCCACGGGAGGCAGAGACAGAGAGCATGAAAATGAAGGAAAAAAAGGATTTTGATGGAAAATCTTCCAAAATTCATAACTTGAGCTAGAGACCTCCAAATCACTTTGTTTCAAAGCCAAACTTGTGAGAAATTTCGAGAGGAATCCATTGGTATCAGTATTTCTGGGTGGGTTTCACTGTAGAGAGAGAGAGAGAGAGATCTTCTCCCCCAAAGATTTCGAATTTAATGGAAAAGATGGATTTTGATGGAGCTTGAGGCTGTGGGAGCTTAGATACTCATCTCTCCTTTGTTCTAGAGTGCATTGTGGTAAGAAATTCTCTTCCTTTTCATATTTTTATGAAGATTGAATTTAGGTTTCCATTTTGAAAATTTGGTTTGATTGAGCATGTTAGAGCTTGATTCAGGTCTAGCTCATGTTGAGAAAAGTGTTTAGATGAGAATTTTAACGGTGAAAATGTATTTGGAAAATTAAAGATACCGTATTTTTTAATAGCGTCGTATATGTATATATGAATTAATGAATCTTGGATTAGAGGTGTGTGATAAGCTTGAATTTGATGGACTAAAGCATTGGAATCATGAAGTTGGCATGATTTCCTTTATGTGCCTCTTAGCCATTTTCAAAGGAAGTATGTGCTATGAGTTACTGTTTAACGAAGCGAGCATACTTTTATGCGTGGAATAATATTCTAAGGGGTATGGACCTTCACTTTGGTGAAATAAAAAGAGAAAATAAGGTAGCTCCTTTGTATGGCGTTAAAATGAGTTTTGGCCATTTTCAAAGGAGGTATATGTTTGGAGATATTGTTTCGCAAAGTGAGAACACTTATAGGCATAAAATAATTTATACAGGTGGCTAAGCTTGGGTTTAGGCACTAGAAAAAGAGAAATCTTATAGCTCCCTTGTAATGGGCATTCTGCCTTAAATTGGGAAAAATAAGCTTTTAGGTGTTAAGAGGAGTAATGAGTGTTCTAAGGGCCTTTTGGGACTATTGTAAGACTAAGTGAATATGTGGAATTTTGTGGGGAGTTGTTGAACAAAGAACCACTCACTCATGACTTAATATGATTAAGTAAAAAGAAAATAAACAATAAAGTGTGTGTCTTGTATATTTACATGGCATTATATCATTTTATTGAGTTTGTGTTGAATTCCTTCTCTAGGTGTGCCTAGGGATTGTGAACGTTTGGATTCTCGTGGAGCAAGGTAAGTAGCTTGTCCTTCAAGTAAGAAAATTGTAAAGCTCCAAGAGGTAAGCTCTATGTTTATGGGGTTCGCTCCTACTTTGTGTTCCGCCATAGTGTACGGACCGTGGTCAGGTTGTATGATATGTATGAGATATATGATATAGATGCATTCATATAGAGCTATATGATGATGTGATATGATATGTTTTGATGTGTTTAATTGATATGTTTTGATGTGTTTACTTTGATATGTTTCGATATGATTTATATAATGATTTCTGGACATTTATTTGTTTATGAACTGATGTCCGCTTGGGGTCCTCCCTTAGGACTGACGGTGTATATATCTATTATATGTTGAGTTCCACTTGGGGTCCTCCCTTGGGAACATGTGCACTGATTTCCGCTTGGGGTCCTTCCTTGGGATTGATTGTGTACACCTCTGTTATGTGATGATCTTTGGCCATTGATCTTATGTACACTGATGTCTTCTTGGGGTTCCCCTGAGATTGACGGTGTACGCCTCCGATATGTTCTGGTTCTGCTTGGGGTCCTCCCTTGGGAAAATGTACATTGATTTCTGCTTGGGGTCATCCCTTGGGGATGATTGCGTACGTCTCTGAGATAACATGTTTTGTTCTCATGTGAGTATTATGATGATTTTTGTAAAAGATATTTGTTATGTGCGTTGATTTCCGCTTGGGGTCATCCCTTGGGAATGACTACGTACGTCTCTGATAAGATTTGTGTATATGCTTGGTTTAGTTATGATATTGGATTACATGATATGTTATATGAGATATGTTCAGCTATGATATTTGCTTATATGATGTTTTGTATATTATGTATCTGACTGTCATGCAGGAAGTGAGCCCAGGGTATGGAGAGTTCTCTATAAACCTGGAGCTTACTAGAGATTCGTCTCTAACCCCGTTTGGGGATATGATTTCAGGAACACAATTAATTGAAGAGCCCTCATGGGACAAGGACACTACCCGTGGCTAGAGGTACTAGTATGAGGATATGGAGTTCTGGGTAGCCGGAGGCTACTATTTATTGTAGATGTTATTTTTGGAGAATATGTATTGTCGTATAATGTTCTATTCATTTTGGGATCATGATGTTTGATCCATTATACAATATATGGTCCATATATGTTTTGTACATGTGTTCATATTTGATGCATGTACATTTGTGAATTCAGATATGTGCATGTGCTGAAATATGTATGTTGTTAGACATAGTGGCACGGAGCCAGTATGCATGCACCCATGGATAGGTATATAGTCCTTTATAGATATCTGGTATTTCTGAAATTATATATGGTATAAACTGTTTATCAGGAACCTTTAAAAGTGGGATTGGCAAATCCCCAGTTGTCCAATTTACAGAGGTTACTCTGCCAGATTTTTGTCTTCGTCAAATACGAATTAAATTAGGAGAAGTATGCAATGTGAGATATCCTGTAAATTCAGAGTAATGAAAAATAAAAGAAAAAATTAGCTCGTATTTTCGTAAGTTAAGTCTTCCGCTGTTTCTGTTTGTATCATATGTATGTTAATTGAACCGGCTCGAGACGGGGATGTTACATTTATGGTATCAGAGCAGTTTCTCTAGGGAGTTACATGATATATAACATGAGATGTTTGAAGTTGGATGTTCTCGAGTGTTTTCTTGGAGTGCTGTATATTGCATTTATGATCACTGAGTGTGAGCGTAGCTAACTCATTCCTTAGTCTAATATATGCAGATATATGGTTCCTCCATGGAGGACTCGTAGGACATTTAATAGTGGTGATCCACAACTGGATCCTGATGTAGCAATTTTGGCTGCACTCCAACAGACTTGGACTACAACTAGGCAGAAAGAGATTGAATTAATAATGAAGCATTCTATTTGACTGTGATAAGTATGAGATTCCCTGTGTATTATTATGGTTGTTGGGAATGTTAGTGAGGAATCATTCATATGGAAGGATGTGAAGTTTAAATATGATGACATGGAGTATTTTGCTGACTTTATTGTCTTGCATTTTGTCTCTGTGAATGTAATATTGAGAATGGATTGGTTATCTAAGTACTGTGTAAGGATTGATTGTTGCAGCAAGACCATTTCTAATTCCTCTAACGATGAAGTGAGATTCCGGATATGTCTGTCCTTCGGGTTGCAAATGCCTTGAAGGAAGGAGATTCAAGTTTATTCTGTTGGGAGGTCTGATTAGCGTCAATAAGGGGCCAGTTTCTGATATCCCTATTGTTTTTGATTTTATGGATGTCTTTCTGGATGAAATTTTGAATTTTCCGCTGGAGAGGGAAATTGAATGTTAAATTGGCTAGTTGACTGGAGTGAGGCCTATGTCTCTAGCTCCATACCGAATGTCACATCTGGAATTATTTGAATTAAAGAAGCAGAGTGAAGGCTTGTCCAGTAAGAATTTTATTAGATTGAGTGTGTCTCCGTGGAGAGTCCCGGTGATCTTTGTTAAGAAGAAGGACGAGTCTATGAAATTGTGTACAGATTACCGGCAGTTGAACCAGGTTGCTGTCAAGAATAAGTATCTTTTGCCGCGTATAGATGATTTGTTGGATTAGTTACGTGGTGCGACTGTATTTTCTAAGATTGATCTCCGATCCGGGTATCATTAGATCCGGATAAAGCCGGATGATGTTCCAAAGACAGATTTCATGTTTCGATGTGGATACTATGAGTATCTGGTTATTCCTTTTGGGCTTACAAATGCAAAGGCCATTTTCACGAGTTATATGAATCGGATCTTTAAAGCCTATCTGAATCAGTTTGTGGTTGTCTTTATTGATAACATACTAATATATCCAAAAAACAAAGAAGAGCATTCTGAGCATTTCAAAGTTTTTCTGCAGATTCTGAGAGAGCATCAATTGTATGCTAAGTCATCCAAGTGTGATTTATAGCTTTCTAAGATACAATTTATAGGCCATGTCATTTCATTTGAAGGAGTGGCAGTGGACCGAGTAAGATTGAAGCAGTGTTAGATTGGCAACGTCCTAAAAATATTATAGAGATCAGGAGTTTTCTTGGTTTAGCTGGATATAATAGGCGTTATAACTGATGGTACTACCTTTAACACGGTTAGCCGTAAAGGGAACCCATTTGTGTGGACCCAAGAATGTGAAGTGATTTTTCATGAATAAAAAAAAAGGAAGTTAAGTAACACTCCGGTATTAATTTTGCCTGATCCTACAGGTAAATTTGAAATATACTGTGATGTTTCTAAGTTTGGATTAGGCTGTGTATTGATGCAGCAACGTTAGATGGTTGATTATGTTTCTCGGCAGTTAAAGCTGCATGAAGAGAATTCTCCAACACATGATATTGAGTTGGCAGCCAAAGTGTTCACATTGAAAATCTGGCGTCACTTTCTATATGGTGCCGATTTCATTGTCTACAGAGACCACAAAAGTTTAAAATATCTGTTTGATCAGAAAGAGTTGGATATGAGGCAAAGCCGATGAGTGAAATTTATGAAATATTATGATTTTGAATTGTAATATCACCCAGGTAAAGCCAATGTGGTAGCCGATGCCTTAATCTATGTAGAAAATAATGAGATATTAAAACAATTGACTGCCACTAATTAATGTTGAAATCTTTTTCCACCTATATTATGTTTAAAACTCGAATTTTGAAAAAATTGTGGGGGTATTAATATAGATGTTTGCCACCAATTAATGTTGAACTTTTTTTACTCTTATATTAAGTTTAAATTTTGAATTTTAAAAGTTAGTGGGATTTTAATAGGCCTGGAAAATACCAATGTAGGAGTTAGTGGGATCTTAATTGATTTTTTAAAAGTTAGGTTAAAATAAAAATTTGAAAATTTATTATAATAGGAAACATTTCAAATTCCTGTTAGGATGAACACAAAGCTGAAAATTATTATAAATTTAGAAATTTGAATTTGATATTATGAATCAAGACAATTACAATATACATTAATGAACTTTTCAACGAAATAAAGGAGATTTCTTGAACATATTTTTTGTATTAAAATAATATATACTTTTCAATAAATATTATTAATATACTCAATAATTCTCATTCCTATGTAGAAAATAATGAGATATTAATACAATTGTCTGCCACTAAATAATGTTGAAATATTTTCCCACCTATATTATGTTTAAAATTCGAATTTTGGCTTACCAAAAAAAAATTCAAATTTTGAAAAAGTAGTGGATATTAATATATAGATGTTTGCCACCAATTAATGCTGAACTTTTTTTCCATTATATTAAGTTTAAATTTCAAATTTTAAAAGTTAGTGGGATTTTAATAGGCATTATAAATACCAATGCAGGAGTTAGTGCGATCTTAATTGAGTTTTTAAATTTAAAGTTAAAATAAAAATTTGAAAAGTTATTATAATATAGAGCAAATATTTCAAATTCCTGTGGGTGTGAACACAAAGCTGAAAATAATTTAGAAATTTGAATTTGATATTATGAATGAAGACAATAGGAGCAAGAAAATGACTGTGTTTTTGCAATTGCATAGAACAATGAGAAGCCTTGTATATTTTTTAAATGTTTAGCAATTCCAATGGAGAAAGTAGCTGAACATTAAATGAGTTGTCATATTTTAAAAATGAAATTTAAATTTTGAACTCCAAAATTCAAATTAAGACGAGCTGTCTTCCTATAAGATTGATAACAAATCTGTACCATTGATTTGAGATGCGAAATCTTGCCATCGATTTTGATTCACAATTATATTTTCTTTTATATTTTTTTTATTCCCTGATTTACCAAAAAGGAAAGTTTTTAAATTTTTGTTGTGTGAGCGCAAATCTGAAATTGAAGGAGGAAGTGACATGTCAGCGGGGTTGCCAAAGAATGGGTTTGTCTTAGAATATAACATTATTAAGGGATAGGTTATTGTGACACATAAATAATGTTACGCACAATAACCACATCTTAACCGTTGATTTCCGCCAATCAACGGTTATCATTTTTCAAATCGAACTCATTAATTAATTATTAATTCGCAATAAATGATAACCGTTGATTGGCGGAAATCAACGGTTAAGATGTGGTCGTAACATTGTGCGTAACATTTATAATAATATCTAAAAAAAATCTACTTTTTGAATTCAATTCAAACAACTACTTAAAAAAATAAAAATAAATAAATAACTCTTAAAAGATTTTGGTCGATGAGTAAGCATAACGTAATAATAATAAATAACAATTATGGCTGATTACCAAAAAAAAAAAATTATGATTGTTGTAAGTAAAGCACGAAAATCATGGCCGTTGAGTGAGTTACATGTTTTTTCTTTGAATGTTTTTGCTTCTCTCTCTTATTCGAATCAAACCCTTGTTATAACACAAATTACACGTCTCTTTTTATAAAACCCACACACAACCTAATACCCTGTCATTAGGATTCAACGTTGCCACACTCCTTTCTTTTTGTCTCTACGCCATCTTTTCTTTGAATGTTTTTGCTTCTCTCTCTCAGTCAAATCAAACCCTTGTTATAACACAAATTACATATCTCTTTTTATCAAACCCACACACAACCTAATGCCCTGTCATTAGAATTCAACGTTGCCACATTTCTTCTTTATGTCTCTGCGCCATCTTTTGTTTTCTTTGAAACCTTCGACGATGATTATCAAGAAGCGTTCTCGTACTAAATACGTTGGTGATAAAGAAAAGCCAAAGAAACGGTTGAAGGTGTTGAAGATGGTTACGGGAAGCTTCTACCACCCAAAGGATAACCCAAAGAAACCAAGGGGAGAAGTTGCATGCTTCATCTGTGAGGATCAACAAACCATGGGTGTCGCTGATGGGGTCGGTGGTTGGGCCAAGAAAGGAATCAATGCTGATGAATATGCCAGAGAGCTTATGACAAAGGCTATGAATGCTGTTCAACATGAACCAAAAGGCTTTGTTGATCCAAGAAAAGTGTTGAATAATGCTTTCTTGAATACCAAAGCAAGGGGGTCGTCTACTGCCTCTATTGTTACTCTGAAAGAAGGGGTGTTGCATGGAGTTAACGTGGGTGATAGTGGTTTGATGTTGTTTAGAAAAAATAGGCTTTTTTATCGATCATGCATTCAACAGCACTATTTCAACACTCCATTTCAGTTGGGGAATAGTGAGATCAGTGATAGCCCTGATTCTGCAATTGAGTATAAGGTTCCGGTGAAGGCAGGGGATATTCTAGTGCTAGGGAGTGATGGTCTCTTTGATAATTTGTATGCTGATGATATCGAAGAAATTCTGGTGAGCGAAATTATGATGAGCGCAGAAGGGATATTGGAAGTCAACGATTTGGCTGAGCATATAGCAGAAATTGCTCTTTTCTTTTCCAACTATCAGCCTCCTGTGACATTTGTGGTGGTTCAAAAGCGACATCACACCAGGCTCTTTGCCAGCAACCATCGTGACAAGAGTTCTGTTGACAGAAGTGGCAATATATTGCCTGGCACTGTTGTAGACTCTAAGATCTGCCATCCAACGGAATTTGACTTTTATCTTTGCAGTCATGCTTGAATACAGGGTACAAGCCGTCCAGCTCATTATCATGTGCTTTGGGATGAAAACAGTTTTACTGCTGATGCTTTGCAAGTGCTTACAAACAACCTGTGCTGCACATATGCTAGATGCACGCGATCTGTTTCAATTGTGCCCCCTGCATATTATGCTCATTTGGCTGCATTTCGTGCACGGTTTTACATGGAACCTGAGACATCTGATAGTGGGTCTATGACAAGTGGTGTTGTGGCTGGTCGTGGAATGGGAGGTGGTGCGGGACGTAGTACCCGGGCACCTGGTGTTAATGCGGCTGTTAGACCCCTTCCTGCCCTCAAGGAGAATGTTAAGAGGGTTATGTTTTATTGCTAAAATGTTGTTGTATTGCTGGTGTTGAAATTGTTGCTTTGAAAGTATCTTCAGATATTGCCAAGTGTGGCTCTCTCTTTTTTGTTTTTCTGAAACATTTGTCATTAGTAATTGCATTGTACTCGTTGGATGTTTAATGGAGAAATTGAGTTTGAGATCAAAAAAATAAAAATAAAAAATAAAAAATTTGTTATTGGAAACACCAGGAATAGAGAAGGTGTATGAAATCTTCATGAACTTTGTGATGTGCCTATGTGGATCTTCATGGGGCAGTCCATGATATTGGGTAATCGATTGAAGGAGCTGCACCATCCCTGGCTTCAAATCGAAATTTGCTTCCAATGCTGGTTGAACTATGCCTGGGATCACTCCATCGAGAGATGGAATTGCATACTCCATTACGGGCAGCTCTTCAATTACTGGGATCATGGCATTTTCATTCCCATTTTCATTGTTCCCATGGATTGAGCTGTTGTCGTCTGCCATAGTGTAGTAATCAATATGGCTTGGCCGAACGTACAGAATTAATGTAACAGTGCTGTTTTTTTTTACATTCAGAATCAGTAAACAAGAATTAAAAAGAATTCAAAACTTGTCAAAAATTAAAAATGTAACAAAATCACAAATTCAAGAAATTAAACCAAAGAACTTCAAAAAGAAATTAAATCATGCACCGTTCCCCGGCAACTGCGCCATTTTGTTGGGTAATATTTTTCAAAAGAAAGAGTTATCGTTCTCTGGGAACGGGATAATAAGTTTCTTTCTATTATTCTTTTTCAATGAAACTTGAAATTTCTGAATTGTAAACTATGTTAAGAACAACAAGAACACGTTTATAAGAGTAAAAATGAATATTAGAAAATCCAGAATTCTGACTTTGATGACTTTTCCCTTAAAATTGCAGTCACGCGATTTAACTGCTATAGCACCTAAAATTGATTGAATCTGACTTTAGTTGAACCACACTAAACTTTCCCAAATTTAGTTTGTGAAATTATTCACATTAATCCCTTAATTTTTGAATCATTTTACTGATACTTGAAATCAGATTCTTTCTTAGATTATTCCTAATCTAAGAAACTTGAATTAATGAAATCATGAACTTGAATTTCCCAATACAAGTTCATGCAAGAATCTTGTCCATTCCCATGGAACTTAAACCAAAAAATATTCACTACTCAAACATCAAGAACATGCACAATAGCTCAGATTATTAATGGGTACTTGTAACGTCAATTTAAGATTTCCAGGGAAGAATAGGTAGACGAGGAGAAGAAAAGGGAACGTGAGGAGAGAGAGAATAAGAAGAGAGAAAGATGAATCAACTTCTGCTCCATATTACCCTAAATAAAAGTCATCATATAGTGTCCTATTCCTATTGGGCCACCAATTCAAAGACAGACTACAGTAATTCATTAAAAAATATATATAACGACATAGTAAGATGATAAGTACTAGAACCCCATATCCTTAACTAGTCTCATAGTCTTTTAAATAGGTGGGCTGCTTGCGGGCCCGTTTACCCTTTTCCTCTGAAGCTTGAATTGGGCTTATCTCCAAACATGAATCCGTTACAATCCCCTGTTGTTCAAAATTATCCTCGTCCTCGAGGATGTGAGCTGCTTGCGGTCCAATAGGATGCGAGGGATGGTGAGGCGGTCCAATGATATTGTGGGAATGGATGGGGAAGTCATTTAAAGTGGTGATGGGATGTATATGGCCAGGCTGTGGTTGGGACACGCAAAAGTTGTCTTGGGAAAAGGATTAGGCAGAGGAGCATTTATTGGGGGGTTGGTAGCCGAAGGGGTGTTAAGAGAGTTGGGTTTAAGCAGTCTGTGGTCTTCAGTTTGGATGTGTTGCTGTGTAATCTTTGGTTCTAGAGAGGAGGTAGGATTCTGAAGTGTGATGAAATCCCTCACCATACCCGAAGCTTCCTTCAAGCCACTGGAGTCATCGTGTTCCAAGTGTGCTTGGTTAGCTTGAATGCCTTATGTAAAAATCCAGTCCTCATCCTCCCATGTGCTGTCTGCCGGTGGTAACCCCTGCCACTGTACGAGGACTTGGTTGACCCTTGTTCCTTTCCTCCATATTTCCCGTTTACCTGCAACTGCTGCTGGGGTATGGGCCAATGGCATATCCCGTGAGGACTTAGGAAAGTCATGGATCTCATACTTCCGGTCAGATTTGAAGGGTCTCAAAAGAGAGACATGGAAAACAGGGTGGATCCGAGCCAAAGGTGGTAACTTTAGACGGTAAGCCACCGGACCCAGACGTTCAGCTACCTCAAATGGTCCATAAAATCGTAAGGCAAGTTTTTGGGAGAATCTGTGGTGGACGGACAGCTGACGATAAGGCTGGAGTCGGAGTAAGACTTGTTCCCCGACTGTAGAAGTTCTGTCTTTTCTTTTCTTATCTGCTTGATTTTTCATCTGCGTTTGGGCTTTGAGCAATTTTTCTTTGACTGTTGCGAGGATGGACGCTCGTGAAGACAAAATGTCATCTACCGCCTCGTTGGAAGAAGAGCCCAAAGTGTAGGATAAGAGGTTTGGTGGTGGTCGGCCAAACGTTATCTCATATGGAGTCATGCCCATCGAACTATTGAAAGCAGTATTGTGGTGATACTCTGCCCACGCCAGATATCGTGACCAAGAAGAGGGATGGTCAAAGGTAAATGCTCTTAAAAACTGTTCCACACATCGATTCACTCTTTCGGTTTGACCATCCGATTGAGGGTGATAAGATGAACTGAAACGCAATGTGGTTCCTTGCAGGGTGAAGAGTGTAGTCCAGAATTTACTGAGAAACAGAGGATCACGATCCGAGATAATAGATCATGGCAGACCATGTATTTTCCCCACTGTGTCCCAAAACACCTGAGCGATTTTCGTAGCTGTGTAACGAAGGGGCAAAGCTGCAAAGTGTGGTCCTTTGGAAAACCTATCCACAATGACCAAAATTGTTGTAAAGCCATGTGAGGGTGGTAGGTGAGTAACAAAATCCATACTCAAATCAGTCCAGGTCTCTTCTAGTGGTTTTATGGGTGTTAACAAACCGTATGGAGAATGGTTGGGAGGTTTGATTTTTTGACAGATTTCACAGTTAACCACATACTCACGTATTATTTTTCTCATTCCCTTCCAGGTGAAATTTTAGGCAATCCTCTGCAGCGTACCAGTGAGTCCAGAATGACCCCCTTGCACCGAAGAATGGAGATCATATAATAAATGAGGGATAATGGAAGATGCAACAGGCAGTATAATTCTATTGCGGAAAAATAACAACCCCTCCTTATTTTTCCAATGATTCCATTTTGCTGGCTCTGTTTGTAATTATGTTAATATTGTAGCACAATATGGGTCTTGTTGTAATTCTTGTAGGAGTAGGGATTTGTAATCACTAATTGGACCACTAAAAGCGGCCAGATGAGGTGTTGTTGAATCAGAAACCCCTTCTGGATGTCTGGATAAGGCATCGGCCACAATGTTGGCTTTACCTTATTTGTATGCAATAGAGTAATCAAAGCCCAGTAGCTTTGACAAGAACGATTATTGTTCCGGGGTTTGGATAACTTGGTTCATCAGGTTATGCAAGCTTTTGTGATCTGTGCGAATTGTGAACGGTACTCCCAACAGATACCGTCTCCATTTGGCCACTGCAGATGTGATTGCAAACATCTCACGTATGTATGTGGATTTGGTGCGCATAGATGGTGCCAATTTCCTGCTATAGAATGCAATTGGGTGATTGTTTTGTAACAAAACTGCACCAACTCCAATTCCTGAAGCGTCTGTCTCCACAATAAAGGGTTCCTTAAAATTGGGCAATGCTAATATTGGCGTGTTTGTCATAGAAGCCTTGAGTTTGACAAAGTCATCTGATGCCGCTGATGACTAGTGGAACCCATCTTTTGTTAAGAGGTCTGTTAACGGTGTTGTGATGGAAGCATAATGTCGGATAAACCGACGATAATACCCGGAAAGGCCTAAGAAGGCTCTAACTTGAGTTGCAGATTGAGGAATAGGCCACTTCTGAATCGCATGTGTTTTGCTGGGATCAGGTGCTACGCCTTCACCAGAAATAATGTGTCCTAAAAATTGAATTGATGGTTGGGCAAACAGACATTTGGAAAGCTTTGCGAACAAAGAATTTTCCCTTAAAATTAGTAAGACCTGTTGTAGATGGTTAATGTGCTCCTGGAGACAAGAGCTATAAACCAAAATAACATCAAAAAAATTACTACAAATCTGCGTAGAATTTCAGAGAAGACCTGATTCATGGTAGCTTGAAAAGTTGATGGTGCATTTGAAAATCCAAAGGGCATTACCAAAAATTCGTAGTGGCCGTGATGTGTGCGAAATGTTGTTTTATGGATGTCTGTAGGATGCATCTTAATTTGGTGATATCCTGAGCGTAGATCCAGCTTTGAGAAAATGGTTGCACCGTGTAATTCATCCATCAATTCATCAATTGTGGGAATTGGAAATTTATCACTCACAGTTACAGCATTTAGGGCACGATAATCAACACAGAAGCGCCAAGTCCCATCTTTTTTTTTAACCAACAGAACCGGGGAACTAAAAGCTGAGTGACTAGGTCGGATGAACCCATTTTGCAACATCTCACAAACCAATTTTTCTATTTCATTTTTCTGGAAGTGAGGATATCTGTATGGTCTGACTTGGACAGGCTTAGCATCAGGGATTAATTCAATTTTGTGATTGTTGGGCCGATCAGGGGGTAAGGAAGCTGGAGTGGCAAAGACATCCCTATATTGGTCCAATAAGTGCTGAACTTCTGGATTCTGATCGACACTTGTAGGTGGTGGTAAGTTCGTTGTCTTAGGTGTAGTAACAGCAGAGAAGCACATTAGACAGGAATCCAGGGACTTTTGTGTGAACAATTTTTGCAATTGTGAAGAAGTAATTAAACTGGCAGCAATGCGTTGGTCACCATGAAGGCTGACATGTTTCCCTTGGTGTGTAAAGCCCATTGTCATGTTGTGGTAATCTGTCAAAATAGGTCCTAATGTAGCCAACCATTGAACACCTAAAACAATATCAGCTCTTTGTAATTCCAAAACAAAAAAATCCAATGGAAATTTGTGACATTGAATATCTAAAGGAACAGATTGGCACATAGCTGAACAGGTTAAGGAATCACCATTCCCTAATTGAACCTTAAATTGTGGAATAGCTAACAGAGTTAAATGCAAATGAGTAGCTACTCGCGGTGTAATGAAATTATGTGTACTCCCTCCATCAATTAAAATCTGGATGGATTGGCCAAAGATAGAACCAGTTAAACAGAATGATTTTGAAGAATAAGTACCAAATAAGGCATTGAAACTTATCTCCGGGGAATCATTGCGTTCTTCCACTTGTAGTTCAGGTTCCATGGGATCTGGGACTGTGGGATCAGGGGGCTCATCCTCTTCTGGTCCTTCCAAAAACAATAGGGAAGCACGTGATTTGCATTTATGCCCATAAACGAATTTTTCATCACAATTGAAACAAAGATTTTTTCTCTCCTTACTTGCATCTCAGCTTGATATAAACGGCGAATAGGAATAGCGGGTATTGGTTTAGGTGGAACGGTGGATGTGAGGCCCAATGGATTAGTGGTTTTGGGTAGTGACAAAACTGGTGTTAGGAAGTGGGAGTAGTGGTTGTGGGTTGTCGATTAACCCAAGGTCGCATGGGTTTTTCTTCAGATTGCTGGTCTTCAAAATTTTTGGCTAAGGCTAATGCCTCATGCCAATTAGTAGGGCGTTGAGTGAGCACTGAACAACGGATGCGAGGTTTGAGTCCTGAAATAAAAAGACCACGTTTCATAGTGGCTGATAAACCAGGAACCTTACTAGCAGCAGCTTCAAATGTAGATTGGTAATCAATAACCAAACCCTGTTGTTGTAACTTAGCTAGGGTACCAATGGGTTCATCAAATTCAGAATGTCCAAACCATCTGTGTAACGATGTGATAAATGAAGCCCAAGTAGGGAGTAAACCCTCATCACTAAGACCCCTAAACCAGCAAGTCGCGGGGTCGTCCAAATGGAATGAAACAATTAGTAATCGTTCTTCATCACCAATTTGATAATAATGACAATATTTTTCTACGGCAAAAAGCCAAGAGGTTGGGTCACCAGAAGAAAATCTGGGAAAAATGAGTTTAAATGGACGCTGTTTGCCCAGATCTGAGCTGCTAGCATTAGAATTTGAACCCGGTCCAGAACCAAGTATACCAGAATGAGAGTAACCACCAGAGGGTTGCCCATCAAGTATACGTTGTAATGCTTGCTTGATCTGAGTCTGAGACTCCTGTAACTGAGCGTTGGACTCTTGTAGGTCCAAATGTTGCTGTTCATGGACTAATTCAGCTGAACGCAATTGTTGTTCCAGTATGTCTAAGCGGTGGGTTTGTTGTTCCAATGTATCCAGTCGTTGAGTGACATCCCGCATCCGAGTGTTTTCAGCCGTGGTATGAGAGGTTGAATAAGCAACGAGAGCACCAAATGTAACGTCAATTTAAGATTTCCAGGGAAGAATAGGTAGACGAGGAGAAGAAAAGGGAACGTGAGGAGAGAGAGAATAAGAAGAGAGAAAGATGAATCAACTTCTCCTCCGTATTACCCTAAATCAAAGTCATCATATAGTGTCCTATTCCTATTGGGCCACCAATTCAAAGATAGACTATAGTAATTCATTAAAAAAAAGTATAACGACGTAGTAAGATGATAAGTACTAGAACCCCATATCCTTAACTAGTCTCATAGTCTTTTAAATAGGTGGGCTGCTTGCGGGCCCGTTTACCCTTTTCCTCTGAAGCTTGAATTGGGCTTATCTCCAAACATGAATCTGTTACAGTACTCATCATCTCCATCAGAATTCCAGAAAAAAGATTCAGCAATGCATGTTGCAAAAAAAAAAAAAACTAAAATGAAATCTGAAACAAAAGTAAGCATGATCTTTATTCACAACAGAAAAGGAATCGTAAAGATAGAAAGTACAGACCAAGATGTCTTGAATCTGAAATTGCTACAATCAACTATAAACTAAATAACGACGTTACTGATACTAATCAGAGGCTGCATGCAGAAATATCTTCTTGAATCCCTTCAAGAATGAGGTTGCTCCAAGAAAGTTGCAAGGAAAATTCAGCGCTCAAAAAAAAACGTAAAGACAGAATACTAAAAACTAAACTGAGTTCTCTTTTTTTCTCACGAAAAGTTCCCCTTTTTAAAATATGCATTTCCTCTTAAAAACAAAAACCAAGACTTTTCTTCAGTCCATGGCCTCAAACATTTGTTGTCCATCAGATCCAAGGAGTATCCAACGGGTGCTATTCTTCCATCTCATCTCATCTTCCTTATTTTCTTGCCAAGTGTCCTTTTCTGTGATAAAAGGTAAAAAATATTAGTGAAAAGTTAAAATTCCTTTTTCTACCCCTTTTTTTACCACTTGGGCTTACTTCATTAATCTCAGCCCACTTTTACCTGCACTTGTACAAAATCAGCCCAAAAAATATAGAAAAATTACAACTAAATTAAGTAAAAATTAAGACTAACAAAATACCCCAAACTTAGGTTATTGCTTGTCCTCAAGCAATCAAGTAGTTTTTAAGTAATTGTCAGCTATTTTCCTTTTCACCATTTCAGTTAAAATAGTCAATCAGAATAATGTTTAGAGATTTTATTTTTCCTTTTCATTATACATCACAGCCATCAATTTTAATCAGCTATATTGCCAATTACTATCTACATCAAATCAGTGATTCAATTCAAACTAACTTATCAATTAAACAAACAAAAATCAGTGTTATAGTTCATAACAAATAATTACACACATCACTTATATCAGACAATCCTTAATCAAAGAATTCCTCACTAGTCTATCTCACTCTATATTCTTCTCTCATTTTATTTAAAAGGTTAGTCACTCAGCATCAGCTCTGCATTGTTGTATCCTATGAAAAAAAACTTTTCTATTCTTACTTTCTATGAAAAAAAAAATCTTTTTCTATTCTTACTTTCACACAGAAGTATCTATGAAAAAAAAACTTTTCTTTTCTATTCTTACTTTCACACAGATGCAAGTGTATATCATACAAACAATCAAAGACTATTTATAAGCTATAAATCTGACCAACATAACTCCACGCATAACTCCTCATTACTTTATAACTGACTCATTCCTTTATAATTGACATAATTGACTTATTAATATTCTAACTAACATAACAGACTCATTAATATTCTAATTGACATAATTGACTCATTAATAAAAAACGGATATTTAAAATTTATCCCAACAAAACTCCCCCATAAAAAATTAATTTTTTTGTTTAATTTATAATTTTTATATTTTTTTGAATTGGTTATACATATAAATTAAAAATGTTTACGTTAAATATTTTTCTTAAAAAGATACTTGTATGAGAATTTCTTATCGTTTTGTATTATTTTTGTACCGAGTGTCACAATTATATAACTCCATTGATAATAGATACTAATTCATTCACTTGTATTTGATTGTAAACTTTAATTGTAGCATACGTTATCTGACCATTAAAATCATCAATAAATTCAAACGTTGAAAATTTAGGGAATTGGTATTCGTTTTAATTTTATTCCATCAACATACATTAATGAACTTTTCACGAAGTAAAGGAGGTTTTTTCAACATATTTGTGTATTAAAATAATATACACTTTTCAATAAATATTATTAATATACTCAATAATTCTCATTTCTTTGTAGAAAATAATGAGATATTAATACAATTTTCTGCCACTAATTAATGTTGAAATCTTTTTCCACCTATATTATGTTTAAAATTCGAATTTTGAAAAAGTAGTGGGGGTATTAATATAGATGTTTGCCACCAATTAATGCTGAACTTTTTTTACTCCTATATTAAGTTTAAATTTTGAATTTTAAAAGTTAGTGGGATTTTAATAGGCCTGGCAAATACCAATGTAGGAGCTAGTGGGATCTTAATTGAGTTTTTAAATTTAAGGTTAAAATAAAAATCTGAAAATTTATTATAATAGGAAACATTTCAAATTCTTGTGAGGGTGAACACAAAGCTGAAAATAATTATAAATTTAGAAATTTGGATTTGATATTATGAATCAAGACAATTACAATACACATCAATGAACTTTTCAACGAAATAAAGGAGGTTTCTTGAACATATTTTTTGTATTAAAATAATATACATTTTTCAATAAATATTATTAATATACTCAATAATTCTCATTCCTATTTAGAAAATAATGACATATTAATACAATTGTATGCCACTAAATAATGTTGAAATATTTTCCCACCTATATTATGTTTAAAATTTGAATTTTGTCTTACCAAAAAAAATTCAAATTTTGAAAAAGTAGTGGATATTAATATATAGATGTTTGTTACCAATTAATGTTGAATTTTTTTTCCTCCTATATTAAGTTTAAATTTCGAATTTTAAAAGTTAGTGGGATTTTAATAGGACTGATAAATACCAATGTAGGATTTAATGAGATCTTAATTGAGTTTTTAAATTTAAAGTTAAAATAAAAATTTGTAAAGTTATTATAATATAGAGGAAACATTACAAATTCCTGTGGGTGTGAACACAAAGCTGAAAATAATTTAGAAATTTGAATTTGATATTATGAATCAAGACAATAGGAGCAAGAAAATGACAGTGATTTTGCAATCGCCTAGAACAATGAGAAGTCTTGTATATTTTTTTAAATGTTTAGCAATTCCAATGGACAAAGTAGCTGAACATTAAATGAGTTGTCAGATTTTAAAAATGAAATTTAAATTTTGATCTCCAAAATTCAAATTAAGATGAGCTATCTGCCAATACAATTGATAACAAATCTGTACCATTGATTTGAGATGCGAAATCTTGTCCATCGATTTTGATTCAAAATTATTTTTTCATTTATATTTTTTTATTCCCGGACTTGCCAAAAAAGGAGAGTTTTTAAATTTTTGTAGTGTAAACGCAAATATGAAATTGAAGGGGGAAGTGACATGTCAGCAGGGTTGCCAAAGAATGGGTTTGTCTTATAATATAAGATTAAACCATAATATCTAAAAAAATTACTTTTTGAATTCAATTCAAACCGCTACTTAAAAAAATAAAAATAAATAAATAACTCTTAAAAGATTTTGGCCGATGAGTAAGCATAACGTATTAATAGTAAATAACAATTATGGCTGTTGTAAGTAAAGAGCGAAAATTATGGCCGTTGACTCAGTGACATGTTTTTTTCTTTGAATGTTTTTGCTTCTCTATCTTATTCGAATCAAACCCTTGTTATAACACAAATTACACGTCTCTTTTTATAAAACCCACACACAACCTAATACCTTGTCATTAGGATTCAACGTTGCCACACTCCTTTCTTTTTGTCTCTGCGCCGTCTTTTCTTTGAATGCTTTTGCTTCTTTCACTCAGTCAAATCAAACCCTTGTTATAATACAAATTAAATATCTCTTTCTATCAAACCCACACACAACCTAATACCCTGTCATTAGAATTCAACATTGCCACACTTCTTTCTTTATGTCTCTGCGCCATCTTTTGTTTTCTTTGAGACCTTCGACGATGATTATCAAGAAGCGTTCTCGTACTAAATACGTTGGTGATAAAGAAAAGCCAAAGAAACGGTTGAAGGTGTTGAAGATGGTTGCGGGAAGCTTCTACCACCCAAAGGATAACCCAAAGAAACCAAGGGGAGAAGATGCATGCTTCATCTGTGATGATCAACAAACCATGGGTGTGGCTGATGGGGTCGGTGGTTGGGCCAAGAAAGGAATCGATGCTGGTTAATATGCCAGAGAGCTCATGACAGAGGCTATGAATGCTGTTCAACATGAACCAAAAGGCTTTGTTGATCCAAGAAAAGTGTTGAATGATGCTTTCTTAAATACCAAAGCAAGGGGGTCGTCTACTGCCTCTATTGTTACTCTGAAAGAAGGGGTGTTGCATGGAGTTAACGTGGGTGATAGTGGTTTGATGTTGTTTAGAGAAAATAGGCTATTTTATCGATCACGCATTCAACGACACTGTTTCAACACTCCATTTCAGTTGGAATCTTCTCACACATGCAAGAGACAACCACACAGAAGTATCTATGAAAAAAACTTTTTTCTGTTCTTACTTTCACACGGATGCAAGTGTATATCATACAAACTATCAAAGACTATTTATAAGATATAAAACTGACCAATATAACTCCACGCATAACATCCTCATTACTTTATAACTGACTTATTAATATTTTAACTGACATAACAGACTCATTAATATTCTAATTGACATAACTGACTCATTAATAAAAAAACGGACATTTAAAATTTATCCCAACAAAACTCCCCCATAAAAAATTAATTTTTTTGTTAATTTATAATTTTTATATTTTTTTGAATTGGTTATACATAAAAATTAAAAACGTTTACATTAAATATTTTTCTTAAATAGATACTTATATGAGAATTTCTTATCGTTTTGTATTATTTTTGTACCGAGTGTCGCAATTATATAACTCCATTGATAATAGATACTAATTCATTCACTTGTATTTGATTGTAAACTTTAATTGTAGCATACGTTATCTGACCATTGAAATCATCAATAAATTCAAACGTTGAAAATTTAGGGAATTGGTATTCGTTTTAATTTTATTCCATCAACATACAGTAATGAACTTTTCAACGAAGTAAAGGAGGTTTTTTTAACAAATTTTTGTATTAAAATAATATACACTTTTCAATAAATATTATGAATATACTCAATAATTCTCATTTCTATGTAGAAAATAATGAGATATTAATACAATTTTCTGCCACTAATTAATGTTGAAATCTTTTTCCATCTATATTATGTTTAAAATTCGAATTTTGAAAAAGTAGTGGGGGTATTAATATAGATGTTTGCCATCAATTAATGCTGAACTTTTTTTACTCCTATATTAAGTTTAAATTTTGAATTTTAAAAGTTAGTGAGATTTTAATAGGCCTGGCAAATACCAATGTAGGAGCTAGTGGGATCTTAATTGAGTTTTTAAATTTAAGGTTAAAATAAAAATCTGAAAATTTATTATAATAGGAAACATTTCAAATTCCTGTGAGGGTGAACACAAAGATGAAAATAATTATAAATTTAGAAATTTGAATTTGATATTATGAATCAAGACAATTACAATACACATCAATGAACTTTTCAACGAAATAAAGGAGGTTTCTTGAACATATTTTTTGTATTAAAATAATATACATTTTTCAATAAATATTATTAATATACTCAATAATTCTCATTCCTATGTAGAAAATAATGACATATTAATACAATTGTCTGCCACTAAATAATTTTGAAATATTTTCCCACCTATATTATGTTTAAAATTTGAATTTTGGCTTACCAAAAAAATATCAAATTTTTAAAAAGTAGTGGATATTAATATATAGATGTTTGTCACCAATTAATGCTGAATTTTTTTTCCTCCTATATTAAGTTTAAATTTCAAATTTTAAAAGTTAGTGGGATTTTAATAGGACTGATAAATACCAATGTAGGATTTAATGAGATCTTAATTGAGTTTTTAAATTTAAAGTTAAAATAAAAATTTGAAAAGTTATTATAATATAGAGGAAACATTTCAAATTCCTGTGAGTGTGAACACAAAGCTGAAAATAATTTAGAAATTTGAATTTGATATTATGAATCAAGACAATAGGAGCAAGAAAATGACAGTGATTTTGCAATCGCATAGAACAATGAGAAGTCTTGTATATTTTTTAAAATGTTTAGCAATTCCAATGGACAAAGTAGCTGAACATTAAATGAGTTGTCAGATTTTAAAAATGAAATTTAAATTTTGATCTCCAAAATTCAAATTAAGATGAGCTATCTGCCAATACAATTGATAACAAATCTGTACCATTGATTTGAGATGTGAAATCTTGTCCATCAATTTTGATTGAAAATTATATTTTCATTTATATTTTTTTTATTCCCGGACTTGCCAAAAAAGGAAAGTTTTTAAATTTTTGTAGTGTGAACGCAAATATGAAATTGAAGGGGGAAGTGACATGTCAGCGGGGTTGCCTAAGATTGGGTTTGTCTTAGAATATAAGATTAAACCATAATATCTAAAAAAAATTACTTTTTGAATTCAATTCAAACCGCTACTTAAAAAAATAAAAATAAATAAATAACTCTTAAAAGATTTTGGCCGATGAGTAAGCATAACGTATTAATAGTAAATAACAATTATGGCTGTTGTAAGTAAAGAGCGAAAATTATGGCCGTTGACTCAGTGACATGTTTTTTTCTTTGAATGTTTTTGCTTCTCTATCTTATTCGAATCAAACCCTTGTTATAACACAAATTACACGTCTCTTTTTATAAAACCCACACACAACCTAATACCTTGTCATTAGGATTCAACGTTGCCACACTCCTTTCTTTTTGTCTCTGCGCCGTCTTTTCTTTGAATGCTTTTGCTTCTTTCTCTCAGTCAAATCAAACCCTTGTTATAATACAAATTACATATCTCTTTCTATCAAACCCACACACAACCTAATACCCTGTCATTAGAATTCAACATTGCCACACTTCTTTCTTTATGTCTCTGCGCCATCTTTTGTTTTCTTTGAGACCTTCGACGATGATTATCAAGAAGCGTTCTCGTACTAAATACGTTGGTGATAAAGAAAAGCCAAAGAAACGGTTGAAGGTGTTGAAGATGGTTGCGGGAAGCTTCTACCACCCAAAGGATAACCCAAAGAAACCAAGGGGAGAAGATGCATGCTTCATCTGTGATGATCAACAAACCATGGGTGTGGCTGATGGGGTCGGTGGTTGGGCCAAGAAAGGAATCGATGCTGGTGAATATGCCAGAGAGCTCATGACAGAGGCTATGAATGCTGTTCAACATGAACCATCATTCAACACTTCTTTCTTTATGTCTCTGCGCCATCTTTTGTTTTCTTTGAGACCTTCGACGATGATTATCAAGAAGCGTTCTCGTACTAAATACGTTGGTGATAAAGAAAAGCCAAAGAAACGGTTGAAGGTGTTGAAGATGGTTGCGGGAAGCTTCTACCACCCAAAGGATAACCCAAAGAAACCAAGGGGAGAAGATGCATGCTTCATCTGTGATGATCAACAAACCATGGGTGTGGCTGATGGGGTCGGTGGTTGGGCCAAGAAAGGAATCGATGCTGGTGAATATGCCAGAGAGCTCATGACAGAGGCTATGAATGCTGTTCAACATGAACCAAAAGGCTTTGTTGATCCAAGAAAAGTGTTGAATGATGCTTTCTTAAATACCAAAGCAAGGGGGTCGTCTACTGCCTCTATTGTTACTCTGAAAGAAGGGGTGTTGCATGGAGTTAACGTGGGTGATAGTGGTTTGATGTTGTTTAGAGAAAATAGGCTTTTTTATCGATCACGCATTCAACAGCACTGTTTCAACACTCCATTTCAGTTGGGGAATAGTGAGATCAGTGATAGCCCTGATTCTGCAATTGAGTATAAGGTTCCGGTGAAGGCAGGGGATATTCTAGTGCTAGGGAGTGATGGTCTCTTTGATAATTTGTATGCTGATGATATCGAAGAAATTCTGATGAACTCAGAAGGAATATTGGAAGTCAACGATTTGGCTGAGCATATAGCAGAAATTGCTCTTTTCTTTTCTAGATCCAAACATTATCGAACCCCTTTTCAAGATGCTTCTCACAGGGAAGGACATAATCATATGGGAGGAAAGAAAGATGATATCACTGTTTTAGTGGCTCAAATTACAGTATGAGGTTGTTTAATGTATATACTTCCTTCTCATTGGTAACTAAACTGTGTTTTTTCATCTGCATGTATATGCTGCTTGCGATTAATTTAGATTTTTACATCTGGTGGTGTTATAATTGGTAACTAGATTGTGTTTTACATCTATACATATTTTCATCTTATGCGATTTTTATTGAATGATTTCGACCGAAAGAGAATGGAGGCAATTACTCTCTTTTTTGTTATAAAAAGTTCTAAAATCTGGTGTGGGGAGGGGTAGGGTAGACTAAAATGAAAACAAAGTAGCATGGATGTGGGAACAAACAGTCCTTGTTGTCACGAAATAATAACTTCCTATTTGTAAAAGTGATGTATATCACTTATTGATTTAGTTCACATCTGTGCAGATAATTTCTGTTAGAATTGGAATCTTCTCACAGATGCAAGAGACAACCACACAGAAGTATCTATGAAAAAAACTTTTCTTTTATGTTCTTACTTTCACACGGATGCAAGTGTATATCATACAAACTATTAAAGACTATTTATAAGATATAAAACTGACCAACATAACTCCACGCATAACACTCTCATTACTTTATAACTGGTTCATTACTTTATAACTGACTTATTAATATTTTAACTGACATAACTGACTCATTAATTTTCTAACTGACATAATTGACTAATTAATAAAAAATGGACATTTAAAACTTATCCCAACAAAGCTCCCCCATAAAAAAATAATTTTTTTGTTTAATTTATAATTTTTATATTTTTTTTGAATTGGTTATACATATAAATTTAAAACGTTTACGTTAAATATTTTTCATAAAAAGATACTTGTATGAGAATTTCTTGTCGTTTTGTATTATTTTTGTACCGAGTGTCACAATTATATAACTCCATTGATAATATATACTAATGCATTCACTTGTATTTGATTGTAAACTTTAGTTGTAGCATACGTTATCTGACCATTAAAATCATCGATAAATTCAAACGTTGAAAATTTAGGTAATTGATATTCGTTTTAATTTTATTCCATCAACATACATTAATGAACTTTTTCAAAGAAGTAAAGGAGGTTTTTACAACATATTTTTGTATTAAAATAATATACATTTTTCAATAAATATTATTAATATATTCAATAATTTCCATTTCTATGTAGAAAATAATGAGATATTAATACAATTGTCTGCCACTAATTAATGTTGAAATCTTTTTCCACCTATATTATGTTTAAAATTCGAATTTTGAAAAAGTAGTGGAGGTATTAATATAGATGTTTGCCACCAATTAATGCTGAACTTTTTTTACTCCTATATTAAGTTTAAATTCTGAATTTTAAAAGTTAGTGGGACTTTAATAGGCCTGACAAATACCAATGTAGGAGTTAGTGAGATCTTAATTGAGATTTTAAATTTAAGGTTAAAATAAAAATCTGAAAATTTATTATAATAGGAAACATTTCAAATTCTGTGAGGGTGAACACAAAGCTGAAAATAATTATAAATTTAGAAATTTGAATTTGATATTATGAATCAAGACAATTACAATACACATTAATGAACTTTTCAACGAAATAAAGGAGGTTTCTTGAACATATTTTTTGTATTAAAATATTATACATTTTTCAATAAATATTATTAATATACTCAATAATTCTCATTTCTATGTAGAAAATAATAACATATTAATACAATTGTCTGACACTAAATAATGTTGAAACATTTTCCCACTTATATTATGTTTAAAATTCGAATTTTGGCTTACCCAAAAAAAAATTCAAATTTTGAAAATGTAGTGGATATTAATATATAGATGTTTGCTACAAATTAATGCTGAACTTTTTTTTCCTCCTATATTAAGTTTAAATTTCGGATTTTAAAAGTTAGTGAGATTTTAATAGGCCTGATAAATATCAACGCAGGAGTTAGTGAGATCTTAATTGAGTTTTTAAATTTAAAGTTAAAATAAAAATTTGAAAAGTTATTATAATATAGAGGAAACATTTCAAATTCCTGTGAGTGTGAACACAAAGCTGAAAATAATTTAGAAATTTGAATTTGATATTATGAATCAAGACAATAGGAGCAAGAAAATGACAGTGCTTTTGCAATCGCATAGAACAATGAGAAGCCTTGTATATTTTTAAATGTTTAGCAATTCCAATGGAAAAAGTAGCTCAAAATTAAATGAGTGTCAGATTTTAAAAATGAAATTTAAATTTTGAACTCCAAAATTCAAATTAAGATGAGCAGTTTGCCAATACAATTGATAACAAATCTGTACCATGGATTTGAGATGCGAAATCTTGTCCATCGATTTTGATTCAAAATTATATTTTTTTTTATATTTTTTTTATTCCCGGACTTGCCAAAACGGAAAGTTTTTAAATTTTTGTAGTGTGAACGCAAATCTGAAATTGAAGAGGAAAGTGACATGTCAGAAATTGAAGAGGAAAGTGACATGTCAGCGGGTTGCCAAAGAATGGGTTTGCCTTAGAATATAAGATTAAACCTTAATATCAAAAAAAAAAATTACTTTTTGAATTCAATTCAATCAGCTACTTAAAAAAATAAAAATAAATAAATAGAATGGAGGCAATTACTCTCTTTTTTGTTATAAAAAGTTCTAAAATCTGGTGTGGGGAGGGGTAGGGTAGACTAAAATGAAAACAAAGTAGCGTGGAAGTGGGAACAAACAGTCCTTGGTGCCACGAAATAGTAACTTGCTATTTGTAAAGTGATGTATATCACTTATTGATTTAGTACACATCTGTGCAGATAATTTCTTCTGCAAAATGGCTGAAACTATTCATATTTTCTCTTTGTTCTTATAATTTTATGTAGGTGCAAAAAAATTTATTTTTTATTTTGGTTAAAATTGTAGTTGCAACTTTAATTTTTGACAATGTTGCCAAAGCAGCTTGGTTCTGTGTCAGACTATTAAGGCATCTTATCAGTTGTGTTAGAACAAAAGATCATTCATAAATAATCGGGTAGATTACACTTCTTGATTAATCTGACTAATTTATTCAATTTAAGGAACAAATAACCGCTTATGATGTTTCCAAAACTAAATAAAAGCACATTCCAAAATAAATATCAGTTGCACATTCAATTCTAATTTTAAACTAAATAAAAACACCTAGTACTTATTTTATACTTAACTGTAAAATCACCATATTGGTCTTTGATTCCAAAAATAGAGAGCATAAAGTATGAATACAGCAATTGAATCTTAAACATCTATGAGTTCGGAAAACTTTCCAAAATATTGAAAAGTTGTTTAAAAAATGGCTTTGAAGTGGATAACATTGTTCTTTGTTTGAGCAGCAAGCTGGGGAAAACTTATAATGAAATAGGACCAAAAAACATGAAGTGGTACAACAGCACGAAGGCTAAAAAGAGTAAGTGCATGTTGGAGCATAGTTTTCTCATGTAATTCTCCACAAATTTGTCCAACAACACCAAGTAATATTGTGGATCTTGAACTGGAAATATTTGCATGGCCTCTCTACCCTTCTGTTGGAGCACAGTTTTGTAAGCAACTTCACTAGCTAAATATTTGTAGTGTCATTGAAACATTTGAGAAAATTACTGAATCCATGGTAATTAACCAATTATGCCATGCATAATATGAATCATAAATTTTGTGCAACATCCACTTTAATGTAACAAGTAGGAGTAAGGAGCTGAGTCCAAAACAATTCAGAATAATTGAGACCATTGAGTATCCAAATCCTTAAGTTTCCTCAAGAGAATTCATGAATGAATACTGCATAGAGTTAGTTACCCACAATTTGCACCGAGTTGACTGGGTGAAGAAGGAATCCATTTGCCAATTCTCTAGAAAGACAAAAACAAAAAGGAGGAATTCATTAAGGTAGGTAGCAGATGTTGAGTAAAGCACAAACCACAGGGACTGAAGGTGAATGAATACTTACCTGCTAAAGACAGAATTTCCATTAAGAAAAACTGAATAAGGTTTTTTCTCAATCAGGCCAGGGTTTCCAATGTAAGCAACATTAGTTACATTACCCTCAAGGGCATGGTTAGTACAACCCTGCTCCTGCCCACTCAGGTACACATTCTGAGGAGTAAAGACAAGGGTGAATGTCAGACAAGAGACAGTTCAGTCATCATGTCAAAAATTTAGTATGTAGAGATTTTCCCTATAGAAAACGTTATAATTCCTTTATGTTTACTACTGCAAATTTCAGAAATATACAGTGCAAAGACTCAAAAACATGCTTTTTCTTCATTTGATCCTTATTCTTTCCACAAATGACCAGCGGTTGGTATCCAATAACAATGCGCCTAAAGTTAAAAAAGAGATAAAAGAGTTTATCAACAACTGGAATTATTTTTTTATCACACATGAATTTGAAATAGTATAGGTTTTTGGGACATTATTATTATTTTTAACATATTGATGTCAGATTTTGAATCAGTCAGTCTGGAAAAAAAGTTTAATGCCAAGACTGACCATACCAATTGCTACTGTTTGCTTCCAGCGTTCTGATCAGCCAATCTGTAACAATCAAACACAGAATTGAAAATAAACTGGAAACAGAAACACTGTATATATTGATAACTCTCTTACACCAGTATCAATTACTAATGAGTAGCAACATTAACAGTAAACTATGGTATTTTCCCTAATTACAATTCACCAACAGAAATACAAGGAAATTAAGAAAAGGAAACCATGATAGGTTCAGAGGAGTTAGAGAGCCCCTGATCTCTCCCGAGGTCCAAGTTCCATTTGTCCAAAAGATATTTCCTTCGGCTCCCTTCAACTCTTTTTATGCACCAATCCCTCTAACCGTTTGCTGAGTCAGCATTCAGGTTTAGAGGGAAGTTTGTTACACCATCAGGATGTGCGTCCCTTGCTAGGCTGATAGGATGTGATTCCCTGTGACGTTGTCTATGATAAGTCTTCAACTTTGGAGGGAATGTATCAATACTCCCCCAAAAAAAATGAACCTTGTCCCCAAGGTTAAACCAAGGAAACTGTTGGTTCAACATGTAAGAGTCCTCCCAAGTATCTTCAAATGGGGGAAGGTCTTTCCAATGAATCAGAACCTCAACAGCACCACCAACTGTCCGTCTCCATTGGAGTACCTCTGCTGGTTCTACAATTAACTCCAGATCCTCGTTCAGAGCATGAGGCAAAGGCTGAGATTTAGCCAATTCAATATTGGACAAGGCTTTTTTCAGCAAAGATACATGGAAAACTGGATGAATGAGGCAAGTATTGGGTAATTCAAGCTTGTACGTTGTAGTACCTATTTTGGGCCAACACCTTGTAAGGACCATAAAATCGGGGACTAAGTTTTTCATTAACACGCCGAGCCAATGATTTAAGCCTATATGGTTGGATTTTTGAGATAAACCATGTCATTGATGTCAAAGTGGACATCTCTCCGATGCTTATCCGCTTGAACTTTCATACGATTTTGGGCCTTTGTCAACTGTTGTTGTAATTCTGCCAAATAGCATCCCTTTCAAGAAGCATTCGACCCACTTCCTCCACAGTTGCAGAATGTCCCACACGAAATAAGGAAGATGGGTCGGATCTGTCTTAAAAGGAGAAACCCCCGTGGAAGACTTGTATGTGGTATTATACCAATATTCAGCCCAGTGAAGCCACTTAGGCCATTGCCTAGGTACCTAAAAAAATAAAAAATAAATAAATAAATCTTAAAAGACTTTGGCCGTTGAGTAAACACAACATATTAATAACAATTATGTTGTAGGTAAAGCGCGAAGCCAGTGATTAAAATTATGGCCTGTTTGAATGTTTTTGCTTCTCTGTCAGTCGAATCAAACCCTTGTTATAACACAAATTACATATCTCTTTTTATTAAACCCACACACAATCTAATACCCTGTCATTAGGATTCAACGTTGCCACACTTCTTTCTTTCTGTCTCTGCGCCGTCTATAATAGCCCAATATAATTAATTAGCAAAATACATGTGATTAGATAATTAAGCATGTATTAGGGAGTAAAAATAAGTAAATTCCCTTATAAAATTAATTGGGGTCACTTTTGAGGTAAAAAGTATACTCTGTGAAAATTAAGGGGTATAAATGGGTGTAGACAAAAGTACCCAAAATATAAAAATGAAAGTAGAAATATTCCTAGAAAAATATTCCAGACTTTTGGGTAAAGTTTGGTAATTAATGGAATTGAATAGATAGATGAACCGATACCCACTTAACTGATGTTAAGTGACAAGTCACTAAAGCAACCGAAAACCCTTATTTCCCCTCCCCTTTGTCGCGCAGAAGAAGAAAAGAGAGGAAAAGAAGAGAAGGAAAAGAAGAGAAAGGGAAGAAGGAAAGGAGAAAGGGGAAAACCCTAGGGGGATCAAACCTCGATGGTTTTGTGTGATTCCAAAGCCTAAACCACTCCAAATCTTCCCCTCTTTCACAATCCTAGCTTGGGTCTTGGTGGGGAGTAGTGTGTTGTAGATTCCTCCTCTCAAAGTTGCGACCCATGTGGAGAAATTGATAGATTTGTTGGCTTCTACCTCCATGGAAGCTCGAGGAACCATCACCCCTTGGTTGTGCAACCATTGGTGGTAATATTCTACTCTTTGAACTTTATTTTCATGAAGAATCCATGATTTAGGTTTTGGATGAATAGTGTTTTAGGTTTTGTGAAACTTGAGTAAATGGGCTATGTTCTAGGTAGATTGAGGCCTAGAGTATGTTGAGAAAAATGCTAGGAATGGCATTTAATCGGTGGAAATGAGTTTAGATAGTCGTATGATTTTGTTTGGAAAATCACAAGATTATGCATTTGACTATTGTTTGGCTTGTTTTTGTAATCAATGGTTTGGTTTGGTTGATTGTTGATATTGTCCATGTGATGCTTAGGATTGAGGCATTTGGACCAACCGTGAGTAACCAACCATTGGAGCAAGCTATGGAGCTCGGTTAGCTCCTTGAGATTGATAATTGTATTGTGAAGATTGGTAAAGACAAAGGTTCAGTTGGAAGCATTGAGGTAAGCCTTCGGACCTTGGGTGTAATTTCCTTTATTGTTCCACCAAGCCCTGAACGGGTAATGGGTGTGTTGTTGTATATAAATGCAATGAAATAGTGTAATGCTTTGTTATACGTATTTGCATGCTTTGGTGTGACATAGGATGGTGTTTCCCTATGTTGGTATGTTGCATGACGATGCGTAAATCATACTTGGTAGTTTAGCTGGCCAGTAGGACTATTTGCATCTGAGTATCCTTAGGACAGCTCGAGAGCTCGAGGGATTTCTCCTGGAGATGTTGTGTGCACTTGCATGGATATGTATTTGCTGCATTATTATTATCATTGCTATTACACTATTATTGAACTATGGGGTGGAGAGATGCTCCAAGGGCCCCTGGTTTACTGGATATATTCGTATATCTCACCCCGTGTTGTTGGGGACCCCCTTTCAGGCAAGGATGCTGCAGGAGCCTCTGATGGCAAGTGGCCATATTTGAAGTAATGGACATATGAAGATATAGTGTCATTTGATTAAGCATGTCATTTTGTAGTTCCTATTTATAGGATTATAAATGAAAGACATTTGTCATATGCATGCTATGTTTTAATTGGATGGACTTAGCCTATGCTCATCCCTTTGGTATCTCTTTTGTTGATGGGAGCCAAGGAGTTGATCATAGTGTTTTGTAGCTAAGTCCCATGATTTGTAATTATTGGATATATGTATATATGATGAAATGATATGCACGCTTCTCTTAGTGTATGAGTATCTAGAGAGACTAGAATTCATGTATTGAAAGGATTATATGATGTAAATTAGGTGAAAGAAAACCTTTGATTGAAAATTCAAGTAAGAACCAAGATACCATGTATTTTTGTCCAATTTTCGTATCCTATACGATAGATTTGGACCCTTGTGTCTTGATGGAAGTTGTAGATATGTTTCTTAGCTTTCCATAGAGACCAAGATTGTGTAATTTGGATAAGTATAACTAAAGTTATGGTTAAAACACCACAGGTAGGTCAAATTATCCTATTTTGGTGCTTGCTCCTGACTGCCCATGCTATGAGCGTGAGATTCACGCTATGAGCGTCAACCTTTCTGACTTCCCACGCCATGAGCGTGAGATCCACGCTATGAGCGTGGGGGTCCTGGGGTACTCATCATTCCATTTCGTAAAAACCTCATAACTTAGGCTACGGTGTTTCGATTTGAGCGCGGTTTGAACCCGCGCGTAACTAATGAAAAATCCTAGAATATAATGGGCAAATGGAGACCATAATAAATTAAATGTGTGTATGGTATTAAGCTTATATTATTTTATTCCGCAATGTAATATGGTTATGGTCACGCAATTGGGTAATTTAAATTCGGCTTGGTTTTAAAAGAAAATTTTAACCGGATTTTAATTGAACCAATGTGATTGTAACTGCGCTTAATATCATAAGTTGATGTTAACAAACCGGTTCTAGAACGGGGTGTTACACCGTCTTTTCTTTTCTTTGAATGTTTTTGCTTCTCTCTCTCATTCGAGTCAAACTTTGTTATAACACAAATTACATATCTCTTTTATCAAACCCACACACAACCTAATACTCTGTCATTAGGATTCAACGTTGCCACACTTCTTTCTTTCTGTCTCCGTGCCGTCTTTTCTTTTCTTTGAAACCTTCGACGATGATTATAAAGAAGCGTTCTCGTGCTAAATACGTTGGTAATGAAGAAAAGCCAAAGAAATGGTTGAAGGTGTTGAAGATGGTTGCAGGAAGCTTCTACTACCCAAAGGATAACCCAAAGAAATCAATGGGAGAAGATGCATTCTTCATCAGTGACGATCAACAAACCATGGGTGTGGCTGATGGGGTCGATGGTTGGGCCAAGAAAGGAATCAATGCTGGTGAATATGCCAGAGAGCTCGTGACAGAGGCTATGAATGCTATTCAACATGAACCAAAAGGCTTTGTTGATCCAAGAAAAGTGTTGAATGATGCTTTCTTGAATACCAAAGCAAGGGGGTCGTCTACTGCCTCCATTGTTACTCTGAAGGAAGGGGTGTTGCATGGAGTTAACATGGGTGATAGTGGTTTAATGGTGTTTAGAAAAAATAGGCTTTTGTTTTGATCATCCATTCAACAGCACTGTTTCAACATGCCATTTCAGCTGGGGAATAGTAAAATTAGTGATCGCCATGATTCTGCAATTAAGTACAAGGGTTCGGTGAAAGCATGGGATATTCTAGTGCTAGGGAGTGATGGTCTCTTTGATAATTTATATGCTGACAGTATCGAAGAAATTCTGATGAGCGTAGAAATATTGGAAGTCAACGATTTGGCCAAACATATAGCAAAAATTGCTC
This sequence comes from Gastrolobium villosum, assembly GCA_032173675.1. Classification (NCBI taxonomy): domain Eukaryota; kingdom Viridiplantae; phylum Streptophyta; class Magnoliopsida; order Fabales; family Fabaceae; genus Gastrolobium; species Gastrolobium villosum. Next base: position 45,978 of record JAVKPL010014771.1, on the reverse strand, counting down.
TTTTCTTTTTCAGGTCCAAAGATTATCGAACCCCTTTTCAAGATGCTTCTCAGAGGGAAGGACGTAATCATATGGGAGGCAAGAAAGATGATATCACTATTTTAGTGGCTCAAATTACAGTATGAGGTTGTTTAGATTTTTGGATTTTGTAATATTTCCTTCTCATTCTATTACTTATATATATGAAGTTGCTTGGTCCTTTGATGTATATACTTCCTTCTCATTGATAACTAAACTGTGTTTTTTCATTTGCATGTATATACTGCCTCGATTAAAATAGATTTTTACATTTGGTGTTACAATTAGTAACTAGATTGTGTTTTACATCTATACATATTTCCATCTTATGCGGTTTTTACTGAATGATTCAGACTGAAAGAGAATGAAAGCAATTACTCTCTTTTTTGTTATAAAAAAGTTCTAAAATCTGATATGGGGAGAGGTGGTGTAGGCTAAAATGAAAACAAAGTAGCCTAAAAGTGAGAACAAACAGTCCTAAAAAAGACTTGGTGCCACTTAAGTTAGGGACACCGACCATTTTGTCACGTTTGGACAAAAAAATTACCAGACTGCCACGCCAACAATAAATTTTGCCAAAATGCCACGCGACATAATTCGCTACACAGTGTAGCGAATTATGCATACAAGTAATTCGTTACACTGTGTAGCGAAATATGCCACGTCAGAACCAAAAAGTGTCATGTGTCAAAATTGTTGAAATTCGCTACCCTATGTAGCGAATTTCAACAATTTGGAACATGGCACTTTTTGGTTCTGAGCATCCTGACGTGACATATTTCGCTACACTGTGTAGCGAATTACTTGCATACATAATTCGCTACACTGTGTAGCGAATTATGCCGCGTGGCATTTTAGCAAAATTTACTGTTGGCGTGGCAGACTGATAATTTTTTTTGTCCATGCATGGTACTTTGGTCACTCTCCCCTTAAGTTAGAACTCTTGGGCAATTACTGATCCTTAATATCACGAAAGTGATGTACATCACTTAGATTTAGTACACATCCGTATAGATAATTTCTTCTGCAAAATGGCTGAAACTATTCATATTTTGTCTTTGTTCTTATAATTTTTTTTTGTGTGCAAAATTTTTTTTTTACTATTTTGGTTAAAATCGTAGGTGCAACTTTTATTTTTTTTGGTGAACATAGGTGCAACTTTAATTGTTGACAAAGTTGCCAAAGCAGAGCTTGCTTTTTGTGTCAGACTATTAAGGCATCTTATCAGTTGTGTTAGAGCAAATCATTGATAAATAATCGGGGAGATTACACTTCTTGATTAATCTGTGTAATTTATTCAATTTAAGCACCAAATAACTGCGTATGATGATTCCAAAACTAAATAAAAGCACATTCCAAAATAAATATCAGTTGTACATTCAATTCTAATTTTAAACTAAATAAAAGCACCTAGTACTTAATTTATACTTAACTGTAAAATCACCATATTGGTCTTTGATTCCAAAACTAGAGAGCATAAAGTATGAATACAGCAATTGAATCTTAAACATCTTCGAGTTCGTAAAACTTTCCAAAATATTGAAAAGTTTTTAAAAAATGGCTTTGAATTGGATAGCATTGTTCTTTGTTTGAGAAGCAAGCTGGGGAAATTTATGATGAAATAGGACCAAAAAACATGAAGTTGTACAACAGCACGAAGGCTAAAAAGAATAAGTGCATGTTGGAGCATAGTTTTCTCGTGTAATTCTCCACAAATTTGTCCAACAACACAAAGTAATATTGTGGATCTTGAACTGGAAATATTTACATGGCCTCTCTACCCTTCTGTCGGAGCACAGTTTTGTAAGCAACTTCACCGGCTAAATTTATATAGTAGGTTACCTGCCATAGGAAGATGCATTAGTTGAGCTTTGATAAATATTTGTAGGGTCATTTAGACATTTGAGAAAATTACTGAATCCAAGGTATTTAACCAATTATGTATGTATAACATCACTCATAAATTTTGTGCAACATCCACTTTAATTAGGCAATGAATATCCAAATCCTTAAGCTTCCTCAGAGAATTGATGAATGAATACTGCATAGAGTTAGTTACCCACAATTTGCACCGAGCTGACTCGGTGAAGAAGGAACCCATTTGCCAATTCTCTAGAAAGACAAAAACAAAAAGGAAGAATTCATAAGGTAGGTAACAGATGTTGAGTAAAGCACAAATCACAAGGACTGAAGGTGAATGAATATTTACCTGCTAAAGACAGAATTTCCATTTAGAAAAACTGAATAGGGTTTTTTCTCAATCAAGCCAGGGTTTCCAATGTAAGCAACACTACCCTCAATGGCATGGTTAGTACAATCCTGCCCACTCAGGTACACATTCTGAGGAGTAAAGGGTGAATGTCAGACAAGAGACAGTTCAGTCATCATGTCAAAAATTTAGTATGTAGGAATTTTCCCTATAAAAAAACGTATAATTGCTTTGTGCTTACTACTGCAAATTTCAGAAATATACTGTGCAAATACTCAAAAACATGTTTTTTCTTCATTTGATCCTTATTCTCTCCACAAATGACCAGCGGTTGGTATCCAATAACAATGCGCCTAAAGTTACAAAAGATATAAAAGAGTTTATCAACAACTGGAATGATTTTATTATCACATATGAATTTGCAATAGGACAGGTTGTTGGGACATTATTATTTGTTTAACATATTGATGTCAGATTTTGAATGAGTCAGTCTGGAAAAAAAGTTTAATGCCCAGACTGACCATACCAGTTGCTACTGTTTGCTTCCAGCGTTCTGATCAGCCAATCCAACTGATTTTTTCTGTTGCCACTTAATGATCCCTTCGAGACCAAGTCCTTCAGTATCAGAAAAGTAAACATATGAGAGAAAGAGACTAAAGCTTGTTAATATACTAAGACATGGTTTTAAATTGTCAACAATCAATTGCAGCCAGCAATATTGTGATTTGGAGGTCTTCACAGCCGCATTGTCTGCAATTTTCCACAATTTTGGTAATCACAAAGCAATTGAAACCGCAATTTATAACCACGTAGTAAGACAAAGTAAATGAAGCTAGATGATATCGACTCAAACCAATTAAAAGAAAAAGGAAATACACAAATAAATAAGCTGGACCTTGACTCATGTATGAGATGTCAGTTGAACATTAAAAGTAAAGGACATAAAAAGAAACAAAAGGGTGCAAAACCCATAGGATGAGATCAGAAATATAAATTTGTTATAGGCCACTGAAGAAAGTAAATACTTACCTGCTAAATGCTCAACAAGCAGAGTTGTCTTGTCCAATAAAACTCAATATCCCCCCCCCCCCCCCCCCCCCCCCCCCCCCCCCCAACACCCCACACCCCACACAACACGCACCGAAAAAAAAGTTACAGCAATATAAACAAAAGTACAAAATTGGATGACCACAGTATTGATGGTAATTAAACAGATTTTTTCTTTTTCCTATGGATAGAAGAAGTAATAGTGGCACTTTATCATACAATACATGGAAAGCCAACAAAAGAAATGGTGAGGCTTTAAAGGATGTATATAGAAGGAAAAACAGAAGAAAGGAAGAGCAGTGGGAGGTGGATCAGATTATGAGGTGCAGACCAGTGTGATAAGCCCAATAAATCCAAAGCCTGTGATGCAAACAACCCAACAAGGAGTAAGCCCAATGGGGCACGTAGATGGTTCTGCAGAGCAGAGCCATTGGAGCAAAAAGAAGGTTCAGCAGAACATGGAAGGTGGGGGGTGTTAACTGTTAAGGTGGTTAGAGGAGAGAGAATTTTGTAATAGAATTGTGTAACCGAAGTATAGTAGATATAGGGGAGGGTGGAAGTGAGAATTGGGGAGGCAAGTTAATGGTAATAGGGGGAAGGAGGAACTGTGGTGGTCCTCTGGGATATCATTCGTAGTGTAATTCTCTGCTGTATTGACTCTCCAGCCTTGTTTTTTCTTGTTTCTGTCATCTGAGTCATTGTAAGAAGCTTGCCTCCATTATTGGGTTCCACCAATAAACAAGAGGTATAGTATTTAAATAGTCTTGTAATTATTGATACACTAATTAACATTAATAGGGGTTGAGCTCCTTGAAAAGTTCTCTGCAGTGAACAATTTAGAGAGTAAAGTTCCAGCTAATGAAAAGAAGTAAGGAAATAGATCCTCACAAATCCACGGGTTGTTTTAGTTGCAGTACTGTATAGAAATCTAAAGAGTTGATTCTTCCATCAACTGTTATCCAGTCCACACATTGCACTCTCTAAAGTGCAACCTATAGCTTCAAATTCCTTTTTATAGTTCATATTCTATTATATTGTCGCATCTTATGCAGAATTTGATCTCCTTTCCCTAGTAAAAATAGTAGTCCCATCAGCAATAATATAACTTCATTATTGGTGTCTCTTGCTACATTAACAGCCTTTGAGTTCAGATATATTAGAACTTATTTCTTTGGGAGGGGATCCAAATGATTTATGTTAGAGATATATAAGATCATTAATATAATCTCACGCAGGTTGAATTGGTTCTTTACATGGTACCAGAGCCTCATGTCACGGGTTCGATTCTCACCGCCCCCATTTAATTAATAATTAATCAAGTCTTGTGAAGTTTCTTAGCACAGGTAGGTGGGCCTATGCATTGTTCACCTTTCAAGCCCAATGGACTCTCGTGTGAGAGAGCGTGTTAGAGATATACAAGATCATTAATGTAATCTCACTCAAAAGCTTAAATTTTGGGTTGAATTGGTTCTTTATAATTTCATAGAAAAGCCATATGACTCGGTACTCTTCTACCTTAACCTCTGAATGCACTGACATAGGAATTAGGAACAACAGACAGGTAAAGAACTGTCTTATTTATTTCACACAAGGTATCAGCAAGATATAATTTCAAAACTCAATTACAACATTTTCATCCTGTCAATCCCAGTGCTTTAGGGTGGATGAAAACTTAGAAGGCTGAATAAGAAAGCAAGTTGACATAATTAATAAGCAATATAAATTGTAACCTTTTAAAAAAAAAATCAAATAGTTCAGGGATTCTAGAAGTAAAAAGCCACAAAAAAATTGGTCAGAATAACCTCCTCCCCCTGATTTCCAGTCCTCCGACATTGATATGTTTGCCCTTCTAGCTTAAGCAAAAATGTTTAAAACTTATGCATCTAAAAGTTTAATTTAGGATATTAACTTCAAATGTTTTGTATTCTACTTGATATCACAGCCAAAACAAACATGGGGCAAAGAATTGGCATACTTTCATATTCTTATCAGATACAATATCTTGAACTACAGAGTCACTTGGAATTAATGGGTGCAACGAGAGACATATGAAACACAAATTTTAATAAACATTTTGTTAAAAAATTATTATTGCAAACACAGACAAATGGGATGACAATAAATTGAGTAGTATTAATAAACATTGTATGGAAAATTTTAAAGAAAAAACGCAATCTACTAAAGAAATTCTTCTGTAAATGGAAATGCCACAATGATATGTTCAGCAAACATACAAATATTTTTATAGAACAAGTAAACACATACTTGCAGTAATTCAGTATCCAAACCAATGACATCTAAGGTTTTCCCATTAGATATCTTGATCTTCTTTGCAAAGCAACCAACTTCTTGACCTTTTGACTTTGAAGCTGAAGCCGTGTATGTCGTGTACCTGCAAACTAATTCTCTCCATAACTATCCCATTCAGCACAATAGGAAAAGGATACTGAGTTTTTCAAACAATACATTGGAATCCAAGACTTTGAGGCGATAACATTTCCATGCGATGCAAATATACCAATATAGATAAAAGACTGCTGAGAAGATGGTATACCAGGGAAGTCTCAGTGATGGAAAATGTTGAGTAGCCTGTAAAAGAATATACCATTGCTCATAATTGAAAACAATGAAACCACACATCATTTCAATAAAAACAAAACCAACCATAACCACTTGCACAAATTGATATCGGAGAAAGGAAAATCCATTGTTTTAAACATAACAAGTCAATTTCCACCAGCAATGTCATTTTCAGTAAAATCCAACAGAGAATAGCTACAAAGGTCAAACAAACTACATATATAAAACAAAATAAACCTACATTCTGCATTAGGGGATCATCTTCCCCAAGCTCACTGCTGCACATAACAAAACTTGCCTTGTAAGTTCTTGCCACCTTCTCCATCTTCATGAACATAGAGAAAGAAAGTTAAGCAAAATGAGAACCAGATAAAACAACCAACCATGACACTAAAGAAACTAAAAGGTTAATTATGGGGAAAAAGAAAAAGAAAAAGAAGATCCAAACACATGCTTTATTATTATGTCTTGGGCCATTCATTTCCAACAAATAAATGTAACACAAGAAAATAATTAAAAATAAATAAAAAATTTGCTTGAACAAGAGAGAACAGAAAATCCACCTGTTTGAGAAGCTGGAATTGATGGCTAAGGGGTCTGAAACCCCCTTTGACACTGATAAAGTAAAGATCAAGAGGTTCACCATGGCCACTTGCATTTCTCTTGACGAAGGTTTGAGGTTGACCCAAGTTGAGAGCTATGTAGAGAGCAATGCAGAGACACAACTGGGTGATAACAGTGCAACCCCAAGATACTTTATTCATTTTGAACAACTTTCAAATAACACTTTCACTGCCCTCTAAACTTCGCTTATTGATGAGGTAACAGACACAACATCCAGATCTGAAATGCAACAACAGTTTACTAGCACAGAACATGTTTATCACAATTATTATAATCATAGGCCCGCGTTGCACATGATCATTGATGAAGTCAAATATTATCCGCTCGTGTCTGTTTCGGGTTCTGGAGTCTCTATCCAGATTCCAGGGGTTACAACTTACAACTTACATGAATTCTTTTTTTTTTTGTTATTATGATTAAGGATCGGATATTCTGATGTTGTTACTAATATTAGTATCATATCTTAATTGTTGATATCTGTCAATTAATGGTCATTATTTATTGTGAATTAATAATTAATTAATGAGTTTGATTTGAAAAATGATAATCGTTGATTGACGGAAATCAACGGTTAAGATATGGTCGTAATATTAATAATAAGATTATTGATTGTCACAATATCCTATTTATATGATTAATATATATTCCTTGTTATTGATACATTGATTAATATATAATTTTATGGTATAATATATTATTACTATCAAATAATGTTATTACTAATATCACATCATATCTTAATCGTTAATTTTTGTTAATTAACGATTATTATTTTTACAAATTAAATTTATTAATTAATTATTAATTCGTAATAAATAGTAATCGTTAATTAATGAAAATCAACAATTACAATATAATGGAGTTACTGTGGTTGATGAGGCCCAACCTGCTATTAATATAGCACATGTTGAATCTGAAAGTATTAAAAATGGCATAGCTGTTGTAAAACTAATGGGACGTTATAGTGATACAGATATTGATGAGTATGATGACTTTTGTGATGATCATAAGTGCTAATGAAACTGAAAATATCAAATTGAAGAAGCCACCGGATAAAAAATAAAAATATGTTCAGAAAAATAATTGTAGGAGATTGAGAAGCCGAGGTATTTGATGGACATCATGAGATTAATAGTAATATTATTAGGTAATAATATCCTATTTCTATTTTATTTGGTTTTTTTGCCACCTTCACATCAATTTCAAATAAAACTGAAGTGGATTACATAAACTTTTTCTTTTTCTTCTCTTTGTAATGAGATTCATTCAATTTTATATAAGTGTGACAAAAAAAAATCAATAACAAAAACGAGAATATTTTTTTTCAATTTTATTCCTAAAGTTTCTTTTCGAATTTGATTCTTTAATTTTAATTCTCGGTCTTTACAGTAGTTTTTTTTTTTTTTAACTTCAAATCTTAAAATTTTCTTTTAATATTTAAAATCTTAATCAATTAAATTACTTTAATCTCTTCTTCACTCAAAATCCATTAATCAAAACATCAAATTTCATTTCAAATTAAAAACTTTCAAATTTTCTCTTTCTTTCCAAATTCTAACATGAGCTCTCACAAAAAAGCCTTTAAATTTCATCAATTCTTAATTATATTTCTAGCTTGTCATCGATCGATTTGAATTGTCTTATCTCAAATATGTCCTAAAAATTATTTATACAAAATAAAAACATAACTCTCACTTAGAAATAAAATTATTTCCTATAAATACCACAATGGACAATACTAAAAAAAAAAAAAAAAAAAGTCATCCACTCTCCTCTGTGTATAAATTACATTTTATTTTCACTTTATGGAAGAAATATTAAACTCATTGAATAATGAGGCGATGACAAAAAGACTTGAGTTTAAGAATTAAGAAACAATTGTTAGATTAAGTTAAAATAAAAATTATTAAAAAATAAATTGAACAATAGTTGGGAAATATTACACTCTTATTACGTGAGAAAAAAATTCTCTATATTAAAGAAAAATTTTCTCATGCACTTATAAATTAGAAAATAAAGAAAAAATATAAACTAGACTTCACCTTCAATTTGTAAGTACATAAGAGAATTTTTCTCTCTATAACATGATAAGTGCAGTTAAGTTTTTATTTTACATTTTTAACAGCTTTATGGAGTAGCCTTTTAGTTGACTTTCACTCATCATTTTCCCCACCAGTTTCTATAGGATTTTATTCATTTGTCGATAAAGACAACTTGTGTTAGAAAAATTTTATTTCCTAGCTATAAGAGAATCGTGTATGTATCCGACATAGGATTTAGTATGTTTATCTGGGAATACTCTTAACAGCAATGATATAGACTAAAACTCTGATAGAGTTTCTCAAGTACTGTATGACAATGGATGATGGAGGGTTATAAATCACAGACATTTCAAAAATTCTGATATGTTATGTCTGATATTTTATGATATTTTTTTGACACTTCCCGACACTTAACACGTGTTATAGAAATTCAAAAAAGGTTCAAAGGTTGCATTGCATGAGTTTTTAGTTTCAATTATTAGATTCATTGGATTAAGAGTATCATTTTATTGAGTTTAATATAAATATTTAGGATATCTGATGTTTCTTTGCAAGATTGATAGGTATTATAAGTTTAGTTTCATTTTTTTGTTAAATTATTAAATATTAAATATAATATACACTACATAAATTTAAAATATTATTAATATCAAAACGCGTCCTTATATGTCAAACTTTAACATTTTTTAAAATTAACATGTCGGAGTGTCGTATCGTGTCATGTGTCCTGTGTCGGTATCGATGCTACATAGATAGAGGGTGTTTAACGACTATTATAGTTCTCCAAATTGATAAAGTAACAGTTCATAAAAGTAATGAAACAAGGGTTTTATAATTCTCATGTTGAAGGAGAATTGAAATTTTATGTTGTAGAAATAAAAAGTATGTGAATCATGTGTTAAAAAAAATTATATATAAAATCCATATCAGCACAAAAATCGAATTCTCATATTAAATGAGAATTATAAAACCCATAAAACAATGATTGCGAATGAAGGGGATATTTATAAGTACAGTTCGACCCTCTAAACATGGGAGAGAGTGTAGGTGGGGCCGAGCCGTACCATTATAACCTAGCCTTGTCAACAAGGCGTATTACAGTCATTTTCGGTGCTTGTGCATAGGAAAGGAGGAAAATATCCCCTAGGAGGCGCTGCTTGTCTCTCTGCGAGATATCCACGGCTTTCAAGTATGGGCTTATTATTTTGGGTTTGGACCATCGAGTTAGCCAATTGAAATAACCAGAACAGATTTTATATATTTTTAAGTGTATATAAGAAATAATTTTTTTTACAATATGAAAAATATTAATTAAAAAAAAACGGTGGATTGTATAAGAAATAAGAATTGTGCTTTCAAAAAAAAATTTGGAAGCTTTGTACTTTCAAAAGTAATTCGCTATCTTAATTAAATCTGATTAAAAAATGAATACTAACTTTACCTATCTTTCGAAATCAAGCCTTATGATTTGGACAATTCTCTTAAAACTGCCCAATTTTTTTAAAAAAACGAGATTAGTTTCCATATGTTCTTGTCGATTTAGGGGGAGGGAATATCATCTATCTTTAAAGGGGTGTTTGTTAAGCGGAATTTTTTTTTGTTATTCGAAAAAACAAATATGGGAAAAATTGTATGCCTTGTTTGGTTCCAAAAAAAAGTTAGGTACGGCAACCTTTTGTCCATTGAATAGGTGGAATACTTTTTAGCATGAGGATGTGAAAAGTAAAAGCGAATGAGATGACCAAAATAACATTGTTTGATTATCTAATGTGTGAAGAAATGAAGTTGGGTGAAGTGATCTGATAGGATTATTTTTGTAAATTAACCTTATTTTCCCACTAATATTTAACAATCAATCAAACACACATAAATTTAATCATAAAATCTTTGGAAAAATTTGATCATACCAAACACCTTTTATTAACATTCCGGTAAAAATATATTTCTAATTACATTCCGGTAATAATTATTTCTCGAATAAATAAAAATTTATCTTCTATCAAACGCCTCCCGAGACATTTTTCCTTCTTTCCTCCCGCGATATAAAAATAAAATTTGGCGACTTTTTTCCTCAAGTCCAATGCCCACTTTGTCTTTGATCACCTAATCCACCTTCCAGCCGATGCCCGGTGAGGTTTTCGGTCACTAAGAAATTTTGGTTGAGTTTTCTAGCCGATGATCACTAGATTTGGGTCTTCGCATTATAATTAAGTGCCTGTTTGGAAAGTTATTTTTAATTTTCTTTTTTTATAACATATTTTTACAAAAACTCTTATTATAAAAAGAGCTTTCTGTCATAATAAATAAATAAAAAAAGAAGCTAAAACCTCTAAAGATGAGGTTTTTTTAAATATGTACTAGGTTTTTTTTATAGTTTTTATACTTATTTTTCAGTTTCACCCTTATTCTAAATTTACATTTAACTAATTCATCCTAATAATAAATTATTTTTCTTCCCTCCTTCAAAATCCTCATAAACAGCTTTGCCTAATCACCAAACAAACTTTTGCCTTTATTTTTTAAGCTTTTTTTTCCTTTTTTTACATTAGCTTAAAAGCAATTTTTATCTTCAAAAATTATGTGTCAAGCAACCAACCACAGAAGAAAAATCCAACGGATGCTCCATTTGATGTGCCCTCGCAAAGACCTTTTCCTTCTTGTGTTAATGTTCACGCATTTCTTTTGTTTGGTATGACCCATGTCTGATTATAGTTCCTATGTCCCTCTGAAGCCCGAAGTACTCATTTTCAGCAATTATGTTAATGCTCCATTATGCATGGATAAAGTTAGTAGTTCAGACTCTTCCCTGATTAGATCTGTCCCTCTATATAGTTGTTTACATCTTTTCCGATGCTAATATAGCATTCAGAGGAAGGAATTTGAAAGTTGCATTCTTGTCACGTCGAATCATTCCAATTGTTGCATGGCCTCATTAGTCTTCGTCCCAAATGCAACATGGCCCCAATGGAGATTTTGTTGAATAAATAAACTTAATTTAGTTTTTGGTCCATTAGACTTAGTATGCATTTGGCCCAACATCTAGAATTATACTTTAGGAGTTAGTATAGCTCAAGATTTAGAAATTTCTATTCTAGTCAATTCCATGAAAATTCTAGAGGGTAGTTGCACCTACCACAATTAATAATTGTACTAAGCTAATATAGAAAACTCTAAAATTATTTGGAGTCTTTGTTTTGAGGAGGTGCCACTAGTATAAATAGGGGTCATCTCCATCATTTTGTAACAAGCCAAAAAGAAAAAGAGTAGTGTAATAATAAAAAGTGTTCTCTTCCTCCATATATTTCTATAACATTTACTTTTCTCAAATATCCTCCTCCCAACAAAGTGGTATCAAGAGCCTTATGATCCTTTCTAGAGAAATGACAAGTAGCAACATGGTTCCTTTCCAAGTCCCTATGCTCACCAAGAGCAACTATGATAATTGGAGCATCCAGATGAAGGCCCTCCTTGGATCACAAGATGTGTGGGAAGTGGTAGAGAAAGGCTACAATGAGCCACAAGAAGGAGTTACTCTATCCCAAGCTCAAAGGGATAGCTTGAAGGATTCAAGAAAGAGAGACAAGAAAGCTCTCAATCCATCTACCAAGGATTGGATGAAGATGCTTTTGAGAAGATTTTGGAGGTAGCCACCGCAAAGAAAGCATGGGAGAAGCTAAAAACCTCTGACAAGGGTGATGAGCCAGTCAAGAAGGTACGTCTTCAAACTCTAATAAATGAGTTTGAAACTTTACACTTGAAAGATGCCAAAAGTATTTCCGATTATTTTTCTAGACTCTTAACGGTGACTAATCAATTAAAAAGAAATGGTGAAAAGATAGATGATGTAAAAATTATGGAGAAAATTTTGCGATCTTTAGATTCAAAATTCGATCATATTGTCAATAGAGCAACTATTGGGCTCCTTACAAGCATATGGGGAGAAACAAAAGAAGAAGCAAAGGTTGGTGAACAATTACTCAAGACACAACTCAAATTCAAAGAAAAGGAAGAAGACTTTGGCAACACAAGAGGACGAGGAGGATATCGTGGTCGAGAAAGAGGTCGTGGACGTGGAAAAATAGGCTTCAACAATAACTATGCTAATGAAGATCGAAGAGAGAGCTCAACAAGATGTCGTGGAAGAAGTGGCTCGCAACCAAGACGTGACAAGTCTCAAATCAAGTGCTACAACTGTCAAAGGTTCGACCATTATGCTTATGAATGTAGAACTCCTACAAGAAAGATTGAGGAGAAGGCGAACTATGTGGAGGAAAGGAGTCACGAAGATGGCACTCTGTTGATGGTACACAACGACAATGTAGGAGAACAAGAGAATACATGGTATCTAGACTCGGGGGCAAGCAATCACATGTGTGGAAAAAGAAACATGTTCGTGGAACTTGACGAATCGGTGAATGAAAATGTCTCCTTCGGAGATGAGTCAAAGACACCAGTGAAAGGCAAAGGTAAGATTCTTGTCCGATTAAAAGACAGGAGGCATGAATTCATTTCTAATGTGTACTATGTGCCCAACATGAAGAATAATATTTTGAGTCTGGGGAAACTCTTAGAGAAAGGGTATGATGTTCACTTAAAAATAATACTATTTCTTTAAGAGATAATCAAAATAACTTGATTGCTAAGGTCCCTATGTCAACAAGTAGGATGTTTCTGTTGAACATTCAACACGACATTGCAAAGTGTCTCAAAGCCTGCTACAAGGATGCATCTTGGTTGTGGCATCTACGATTCAGGCACCTCAACTTTGGTGTTCTTGAGTTGCTATACAAGAAGGAGATGGTGAGAGGATTGCCTTCCATCAGTCAACCTAACCAGCTATGTGAAGGATTTTTACTTGGGAAGCAATGTCGAAAGAGCTTTCCTGTTAAGAGCCAACAAGCCGCTCGAGCTCATACATACAGATGTTTGTGGACCATTGAAGCCAAGCTCACTCTGTAAAAGTAATTACTTTCTTCTCTTCATAGATGATTTCTCAAGAAAGACATGGGTGTATTTCCTAAAGCAAAAATCATAGGTGCTTGGAGTATTCAAGAAGTTCAAGGCTAGTGTGGAGAAAGAAAGTGGATGCAAAATCAAAGACATTAGCTCCGATAGAGGTGGAGAGTTCACTTCCAAAGAATTCAAAGAATTTTGTGATCATAATGGAATCCGACGACCTTTGACCATTCCTAGAAGCCCACAGCAAAATGGAGTAGCTGAAAGGAAGAATATAACCATTCTCAACATGGCAAGGAGTATGCTCAAGAGCAAGAAGATGCCAAAAGAGTTTTGGGCTGAAGCCGTGGCGACTTCTCTCTATCTTTTAAACCGTTCGCCAACAAGAAGTGTGTGGGGAAAGACGCCACAAGAAGCTTGGAGTGGAAGAAAGCCTGGGATCTCCCACCTGAGAGTGTTTGCAAGCATAGCCTATGCACATATTCAAGATGAGAAGAGGTCCAAGCTTGATGACAAAAGTGAGAAGCTTATCTTCATCAGGTATGATTTTAACTCTAAAGGCTATAAACTTTACAATCCGAACAATAGAAAGACTATCATTAGTCGAGATGTGGAGTTCAACGTAGAAGAAGAATGGAATTGGGGTCTATGTGATGAAGACTACAACTTCCTTCCGTACTTTATGGAGGAAGAAGAGAATGTGCGACTAAGGATGGAATCAAAGGACACTACTCCACCAACTTCACCAGCTGCAAGTCCTCAAGAACAACCATCGTCACATAGAAGTTCAAGCGAACGTGTACCACGCTTCAAGAGTCTGCAAGAAATTTATGAGGTAATGGAGAATCAAGATAATCTCACTCCATTTTGCCTCTTTGCTGATTGTGAGCTAGTGAGTTTTCAAGAAGTGTTCAAAGCAAGAAATGGAGGAATGCTATGGATGAAGAAATCAATGCGATTGAGAAGAACAAAACATGGGACCTATCCTCACTTCCAAAAGGGCACAAGGCGATTGGTGTGAAGTGAGTCTACAAAGCTAAAAGGAATGCCAATGGAGAAGTTGAAAGATACAAGGCGTGATTGGTGGCAAAAGGCTATAGTCAACGAGCAGGAATCGATTATGATGAGGTATTTGTTCCTGTTGCTCGCTTAGAAACTATTAGACTAATTATTTCTTTGGTAGCTCAAAACAAGTGGAGCATACACCAAATGGATGTAAAGTTAGCATTTTTGAATGGAGTACTTGAAGAAGAAGTGTACATCGAGCAACCAGCAGGGTACGAAGTCAAAGGACATGAAGATAAGGTATTGAAGCTGACTAAGGAACTTTATGGGCTAAAACAAGCACTAAGAGCTTGGAATAGTGGAATAGACAAGTACTTCCGAGAGAATGGTTTCATCAAATGCAAAGACGAGCATATACTTTATGTCAAGCTCAAAGATGGAGATATTTTGATCGTGTGCTTGTACGTGGATGATCTAGTCTTCACCGGAAACAACCCAAGGATGTTTGAAGAGTTTAAGAAGGTGATGAAGAAGGAGTTTGTGATGACTGACATTGGAGAAATGGCATACTATCTCGGCATTGAAATCAAGTAGAAAGAAGAAGGTTTTTTTATCACTCAAGAAGGTTATGCTAGGGAGATACTGAAGAAATTCAAGATGGACGATTGCAAGCCTGTCAACACCCCAATGGAATGTGGAGTTAAGTTGTCCAAGTATGCCGAAGGAGAAAAAGTTGATCATACTTTCTTCAAAAGCTTAGTTGGAAGCTTATGCTACTTGACATGCACCAAACCTGACATCCTCTTTGTTGTTGGATTCGTTAGTCGCTACATGGATACTCCAACTATCACGCACTTGAAGGTTGCAAATAGAATCCTCCGCTACATTAAAGGTACTATCGACTTTGGCTTGTTTTACTCATCCTCTAATGAATATAAACTTGCTGGATATAGTGATAGCGATTGGGCTGGAGACATGGATGATAGGAAAAGCACCACTGGATTTGTGTTCTACATGGGAAATACTGCTTTCACATGGATGTCAAAGAAACAACCTATTGTCACTCTGTCTACTTGTGAAGCTGAATATGTCGTAGCTACATCGTGTGTTTGCCACGCCATTTGGCTAAGGGACTTGCTAAAGGAGTTGAATATGTAACAAGATGAGCCAACCAATATTTATGTTGACAACAAATCTTCCATTGCATTGGTAAAGAATCCAGTCTTCCACGATAGAAGTAAGCACATTGACACATGCTATCATTTTATATGGGAATGCATTGCAAAAAATGAGGTGCATATAAAATATGTGAAGTCTCAAGAACAAGCAGCAAATATCTTCCCCAAGCCACTCAAGAATGAAGACTTTGTCAAGATGAGAAAATTGCTTGGAGTTACAAAATCAAGTCTAAGAGGGGTATTGAATAAATAAACTTGATTTAGTTTTTGGTCCATTGGACTTAGTATGCATTTGGCCCAACATCTAGAATTATACTTTAGGAGTTAGTATAGCTCAAGATCTAGAAATTTCTATTCTAGTCAATTCCATGAAAATTCTAGAGGGTAGTTGCACCTACCACAATTAATAATTGTACTAAGCTAGTATAGAAAACTCTAGAATTATTTGGAGTCTATGTTTTGAGGAGGTGCCACTAGTATAAATAGAGGTCATCTCCAACATTTTGTAACAAGCCAAAAAGAAAAAGAGTTGTGTAGTAATAAAAAGTGTTCTCTTCCTCCATATCTTTCTATAACCTTTACTTTTCTCAAATATCCTCCTCCCAACAGTTTTGTCCCAACTACATACAGGCCCCTTCAGGCTTTTTCCTAGATATGCTTCGATTAAGTCTCCTAAGTTTTCGTGTGGTTGAAGCTTGAAAATTATGTTTTTGATAAACTTGGAGAAATCTTAATTGTTATTGTGTATACTTTCTTGCCAAGACAATTCTGCTTATGGTTCTGTAAGAACCCGTACCATTAATTAAGGAAGTTAATTAATTAATTAATTAAGAAAAATTAGGAAATAATTCCATAATTGATCTAATAATTATTATGAGATTTTAATAATTATAATAAGTGAGTAATAATGCCGAAAGTCACTTTTCTGACGAAAAGTGCATATACCGGTTATGCTACCCGGTATAAATGTGTACCGGTGAAATATCCCGGAAAAATATAATAAGTGCATGAATATTACTAGAATAATATATAGGACTAGTAAAACAAGTTTCAAGTCGAAATAATGAGAAATGGTACCAGCACTGATATTGGCTATGGAAAAGCGCGTATCGGAAATGTGCTGCGAAAAATAAAATAAAAAATATGATAAATCTTAGAAAAATGAGTAGGTTCATAATCTTAAGTTTGGGATTAAAATACTAATTGTAGCGATTAATGCTAATATTGTGTGATTAGAGTCAATGAGCCTATAAATACTCATTTTGGCCCAAAACCCTAGGCACCTTGTCATTTCCTAGGTGAAGGGAGGCTGGTCAGTTCCTCTAAACATTGTTCCATAGCCTCCTTGCTTCATTTTGTGAGCTTTGAAGCCATTTCCTTTACTAAACCTTCATCAAATCACCTTGTGGATGGATGGAATAGTCTTATGAGTGAGTGAGACTCCCCATTTCTGAGCATCCAGCTGCTGTGAGTGAGTGTGAGTGGGCTGTGTTTCCTTGTTGGTGTGGTAGGGGCTATTGTCTTGACTTTGTGAGCTTCAAGGTGTAATATTTGAAGGAAAAACCTTTGTTGTGTGCCATTTTCGTGCACCTAGTGGAGTCAGAGTTGAGGAGCTGTTGGTGAGCTCCAAGAGCACTTCTTTCTCTGTTTTGAACCGTGGGTAAGTGCCACCAACCTTTGATCATGAGTTTCCATTGCTTAAATGTTGAGTCTTGGCTTGTTAATGGGTGGTTCAAGTAACTAACATGTGTATGAACCTATATGTACCTAAAAATGGAGTCTTGAACGTATTTAAATGGTAAAAGTTGAACCTTTGATGGATATCTTTGCGAAATGCAGAATCTGCATTCTGTTGCGAAATATCTGGATATTTGGTTATGAATATCCGGATATTGATATCCGGATATTGACAGAGAGATATCCGGATATGCCCCCGAAAAATATCCGGATATTCTGGGTTTTCGAGAACGTACTATTCATACAGAATGCTATTCTGGGTTTGGGGACCCATGATTAGTCAGTGTGGACTTCTGTTATAATTAATGTAAGTCAGAATCTAAGTGATTAAGGGCTTATGACTTTGTGAGAAGCCTTAAGACACTAAACGTAAATAAAGGCATTGTCTTTGTGTCGTATGCTTGTTATGTATGATTATTGATACATTGTTGGTCCGAAACAGATTATGATTCTGCTGTGTTTGGGCTTTGAGCTAGTATGTATTCTTGGCATTGGATATTTAGCTTGCGAGGTAAGCTTTCGTGTCCTCGGTTTTGCCATTGTTGGTTCCACCATGTCCCATGGGGGATGGTTTTATGCATGATGTTGTTCTCATGATATACTGATTTGTTGAAATGCTATTGAGTTGTTATATGCGAGTGCCTTTATGATATGCATATGGTGTTCCACCTATACGGTAAGCCCGAGTATGTGGCACATACAAGATGGTGAGGCTGTGGGTGAGGTGCAAGCAGTGTTCCTTGTACTAACTGTAGGTAATAGACGTATTCCTGCATTTCTCTGGCCAGTAGAATAGTTACAACACTGGCATGATTATATGTTGCACTGCATTGGTTTTGGAACTTATATTGTTGAACTGTTTTTAGAACTTATATTGCACATGTAAGTGAGCTTAGGGTGGAAGATCCTTAAGGACCCCTTGTCTTACTGAGATTTCTTTTTAGAGATCTCACCCCACGTTTGGGGCACCATTTCAGGTTCAGGTAATGCGGGGGTTGAGACCTCTAGCAGCAGGAGGCCGGACCTTAGCAGATTTATATGTTGTTATGCTGATTATGTCGGATGCTAGATTATGTCTACTGCTATGTTGTTGTTAGCCATGATTATGTTGTTGCTGTTGAGACTTTGTTGGCTTTGTTGCCTTATTTGGTGAGCATGAGGATTGTCCATGCCGCATTGATTTGACTATATCTTGTTTTAGATTTGAGTTGTAATAATGTATCAGGATTCTGTCCAGACTACGTGTTGTAGTTCCTTGATTTTAGATAATAACTATTATTTATATTATGAGGTATTTCAGTTAGTTGTCTCTTGCAATATCATACAGGAAATGTTTTATGAAATTGATTAAGTAATCAACTTGGTAATGATAATGACGTCATAATTGAATAGAAAAAGGACATTCCACATTTTTAAATTAAACGGTGCTTAATACAATGATATGTTAACAAACCAGATGCATACAGGGTGTTACAGGTTCGGTCATTCCAACCATTGTTAAGTTGTCTTTCTAGAAATGTTTATCACTTGGAAATATCCAACAACCCTAAGTTAACTTAGCAATCATATTTTGTGGAACCCAAATATATTATTTGGTTCATTTTTCATATTTATAGGCTTTTTTAACAAGCTTAAAGTATAGTGAGCTTTAATTAGCTTTGGGAAGAGAGTTAGAAGTATTCAAAAGAGTAATGTTATTAAACTCGGTTGGGGTAATAGGTTATGGGTTACTAGTTCAATCAATGACTCAATTAAATTAATTTTATATAATATTATGTAATAAATATAATAATATAAGTAACATGGCATACACGTGTTGTGGCTTAGTGATTAACATTATACGTACTCATTGTGTTGGATCTTTCCCAACTTTTATAAAGAATCTTCTATTATTCTGTGCTTGAAACAATAATTGCATCTAGTTTTTTTTTGAGTTTCCTCAAGGTGGTTCGGCCGATAATCGAAAACTAATTCTTTCAAGACGTACAGATCACCAAAGTGAGCTTTGCTTCTACAAACAAATCATTTTCCATACATACGACCAGAGATCGAATCCCAGTCAACGTGCTTAAGAGGTCCAACATCTAATTTTTATGACTTGTAAATCTAAACTCATTGTCTCTTAAAATATATACATACATAATAATATTTAGTGTATTTTATTGGGAAATTATCAACAAATTTTAATCAAATAAGATGTAACCAAATAATTGGAAATGTTGATTTAATCTATCCACCGTGCCTGTAAGGTATTTGGATCCTCTCATATGAAAAAGTGGTCATGCCATGTGATTATGTTGTTTAATCACAATCATTCATAGGTGATGAGATAAGAGAGAGAAAAGCGTATGATTTCAAATAAGTGATTGTGATCAAACAGCATGATTACATGATCACTTTTTCACATTAGAGAATCCAAATTCACATGTAAGTATCATGAATTCTTGGATATGTAATATTTGTATTTTTCAAGAAATATATAGGAAGATCAAAGTTGCATTTGACACATATTGAGAGATAACACAAACAAAACAAAATTGCATAATTCGATTCCTTAGGTTTCTTCATCTTACAAAGAATTTAGTGATAATGCATAAACGGCCCCATGAATATTGTAGCAACCCGATTTCCCTAACCGGAATGCTACGCAAAACAGTACAGATGCACACTTAATGTAACAAGAATAGCAGAAAACTCCGTATAAGTATCAACATAGTTCTCTTGAAACTACGTAATTAATTAAAACTTTATACTTTGTATCTTTTTTGTTCACAACTTCAAGATAAACTATACAGCCCCATAACTGCATAGAATTAAAAGTTAACACCAAATTGTAACATCTACCATTTCAATAAAAATAGACAGTATAACCTTTGTTTATTTGACTATCCAAATTCTTAAATCTGATATTCAGACATAACCAATACATGACAAATTCATATAACATCTTCAGAATCTATCCATAGATTCCTACTTACTCGCAGCAGACTTGAAACATACAGACATACTTCATTGTACGTAACATATCCAAACCTTTAACTACAAAACCTCGCTTCAATTATACACATAATTTATCCAAAACATAACATACACACATAAACCCAAACATTTATCAATCGCGCTGCTCCCACTGTGACTGCTACCATTCTTTTCGTGTCACGTATTCTCTAAAGACTTGTCACCTAAAGCAGAACTTGAAATGTGTCCTCATAACGCGGGGTGAGATATAAAATCTCAATAAACTCTACGTTATAGAATAGTCTCCCATTCTCAAGTTCACTTCCTGCATAATTGGTTAGCACACATAGAATAGCAGAAGCATATAGATTATGCATAGAATTTTCTGACAAAACATACATCTCGCAACATACAATATTCCATATTGTTAAATCTAGTTCAATTACATTTTATAGTTAATTTACATATAATCATTACAGTTTGACAAGCAATTTAATGTATTTAAATTAAACAGTTAGCTTATCAATAATTTGTAAACATACAATGGTAATAATAAATATGTAAACACATAACCACTTTTAAACAACTTATTTAACTTAGTAAATCATTCACAGTTTACCATTAATCTTACAGAATTTACCGTATAATCCAATGCTAAAGTTCTTACGAAAGTTCTCATCTTTCTTCCGTTAACCTGATACTTTCGGAGTAATATCTCTAAGTATCATAGCATTCACAGACATACTCGCGTTCCTTTATCATATTCTTCTTTCAAAAACCAATACTGATCCTTACATTAATTTTCAGAATATCAATAAAACTTACAAATACAATAAAAATCAATGGATAACAATTAATTAAATAAACAACAGAGAATAAGCAGAGTCAGTAAATATATTTAATTAACGGAAAGACACTGTAACAGCCCGTTGTACACTGGTATTGTTAACATTAATTATGATATTAAGCGCAGTTACAATCACAACGATTCATTTATAAAAATGCGAATAAACTTTTTCCGATTAAAAATCTGTGATCGTAACCGAAACACTAGCGGAAGACTTACTTAAACTATTTATGCACTTTACTTTACTACATATAAGACACTAAGGGGTTCCCATAAACCCACTTAGCCAATTCCTCACTTTTACGTTTTTACCAAACTTAACCGGATTCACTAATTAATTTTTCTACGAGCACAAAACAAAATCCAAACCTAGAATTCAGGTTATTATTTTTCCTTATTCAATTACCTTTCAAACAAGCTATCACACACTCGATTCTGAGCTCATTAGCTCCGGTTATCGCCGATTGAAATTGGATAAACAACATTGCCCACCAACTCCAAAACAGCCCAAAACCTCCAATCTTCACAGAATATTTTGCACCTAACCACAAGGCCACTATCTCTCAAACTTTTACACCATAAATTAGACACCTCAAACTTCGATTTGATATATCATATGCTTAATTTGACCAAGTAACGTAGCGGGAATTAATTTCCCAACACAGATCCAAATCTGCCCACAGGTACAGGCCAGAATAGGGCAGATTGTGCCATCAGCCACCATGGGCTGCGTAAACCACCAATGATTCTAGAATTTTGACACAATGTAGGGGACATCTTAAGCTTCAAAATGGCATATGGCACGTCCCAATCGGACCACTATGGAGAGAGATATGCTCCTCCAAAGTTCACCAAAAAACTGCCAATTCTACAGAAAATTCGCGAGAGTTTCCTTTGTATTTCCTAAAATCTCCAATTTTGCATAAGCTGTTTAACACTACAATTATACCTGAAATCCAACAAAATCCAATGGGTGGCACACACAAGGTCCAACAACGCCTTGGGGCACTTACAACCCAATCCAATTTACACTTAAAACATAAGCAGTTCACTTTCAATTCTTTATAGTTTCAATCACTAACTTTCAATTTCATGCATAAATCATCATACAGATAATCATAAACCTAAAATAGGCCTAAAGCCCTTTCATCGTAACAAGCATACATCCATGGTATATTTACAATACTGAATTACAATTACACTTACAACTTCAACTTCAATTTATAATAATCCACATATTACAACTTTACTTAACAAATGAATTCATAATTAAAATGACAAATATGATACACTGAAGTAAAATATGCATCACTACTCCACTCATCATCATGGGGGCTTCTTGCCTGCTTCTCCATGTCCACTGGTACATCATGAAATAAATGCCCCGAGACGGGGTGAGATATACGGATATATCTCAGTAACCAAGAGGTTCTGGAGAAAACTCCGCCCAATGGTTCACTTCGATGTATATCAATAATATAAAAACAACACCACTGTTATAAAACGGGATAAAGCAAGGGATTTAGAGAAGGGGGAAATATCAGAAACAACTACGACATGCGGGATGGTAGCTACCAATACCACGTCATGTCCTCGGCTATACGCCTATGGGTACTACCCTTGGCGTGTTCATAGAACAACCCACCAAGGTACCCCTTCCAACCATATACACCCGAGACTACCTAGTGTGCTCCTATCCGGATAACACACCACGATCCTGGGTCAACTGGAACTCCCTCTCGGAGACCTATCCAATGGCAGTCCGGAAAACTTGCCCGAAGGCTAAAAATATCTACTGGCCAGAGATCTGGTACATAAGTACCCACTGCGATAATGCATATGCATGCTCATGTTGTTCTACCCTACTCATACACACTTCCTACCATCACCCTCAATGGGTATGGTGGAACACACAAGGGGAACAAGGCCCAGTACCAAGAGGTTACCTTTCTTTTTATCCATCCACTGAGCTCCGCAGAATTCCACTTACAGCTTGATATACAGGGAATGCCTACACAGAGGACAATTCCACACACTTAGAACTTTAAACCACACATGAATTTCAAAATAACATGTGTAAATCACATCACTTACCTCAATCCACTTGGTCCAGGACCAAGGGCAATCCACTGTTTCACTGTTCCGGGTTTAATTCCACGTACGGCAACCTATACAACCATGTATAGCCGTCAGTTTCAGTCAAAATACGTCAAAACGCGAAAACGTCATATTTCACCTCTCCACTATGTAGGGTTCGGCCATAACAGTGTATTTTTAGAATTTATTTTTATAAATTTTCTTTCTCATTTTATTACACTCACTTAGGTTACCAAAAGGCTAGTTCAATCGCCATTTTTCCGTTTTACGACTTTTACGCAACGTTTTGCGAAATATTTCACTTTAGGCACATTAGGCCAATTTCAACACTTATTATTTTTGCATTGATCCTTCCACATGTCAATCACCACACAACCCTACTAATTACCTTTTCAACACACAACACATCACTAAAATTTTCCAAAACATCCATTCCCCAATTTACCTCAAATAGCCGAATCCTCATTAGTTCACATACAATGAATTTCTATCAATTTTAACCACTCCACACCTCATATCATCCTATTATATCATTATACAATCATACAACAACTCACCAATACACTCCCAACACATTTCCAAAATTCAAAGTCTTGACACCCAAAAATTTTACTAAGTTAAAAATCAATATTTTTCCTCAATAATTTTTATGGCATTTCTAGCTTTAATGCATCATTCTAATATATTATCATCTAATACACATTTTCCATTTGAGCTCTCTAGCATCACAAATCAAACAAGCCCTCTTTAGGGTGCATAAACAATTTCAAAAATAAATCTTCAAATCAATCCATGAGAGATGTTGAAACTTACCCACGATTACGTCACAAGACTCCTCCTAGAACTCCACAAGCAATGACTCAAGAAATCAACCCCAAAATCACAAAATTCCCAAAAATTTCGTGGCTGTATATGCCTTTTTTCTCACAATAGAGAGGGTTTTGAGGGAAACTAATCGGTGGGTTGTGTTCGGATGATGATTTCCATCGAATTTCAAGACAAGAATCGTCTCATTCGGTTAAGAATTGATGAAGTTATGAAGAAAAGAAAAATTTGCATAGATGAGGGAGAGGGAGGGCTGTTGTGCGCTGCATGAGGAGAGAGGGACAGAGAGGGAAAGGAGGGTAGATGATTAATAGTGAAGTGGTGAGGTGGCTTTAAGTGAAACTTAAGTGGGCGGGTCCCACGCGATTTAAAACTCATCCGAATTTCTCTCCGATTTCACTAAACGTTCATAAATTCAAAACTTATTTAGAAATTCTAATTTTTAACATTAACTAATGTCCTTTAATTATACTTGATCAGATGAATCCGGAGTTTTCCGGTCATTCGGAGAAAACACTGTTTTAAGCTACAGCGCGCGCCATTGGCACGCTTCCACATACTGACTTAAATTCATCAAGTATTATCAGAAATCATATTTCTTATTTCTATGGACCATTTAAAATTCATATTTGAAACCTAGAGCTCAAAATTCCACTGGCACGTTTTACGGTGCAATCTGACTGCGGTATTTTTACCCGCGAAAAACACTATTCACTCAATTTTTCGTTTTGAATCCATTTCCAGGCTTATTTTTATTATCTGAGACCTTCTGCTCAATTTTTATCTTCCTAGGGTTGCGTGTTGGCTAATTACCGTTTTGCCCTTTCTTTGTGTTTTGGCCTACCCTTTGGGATTTTCACTAATCCATCACTTAATTACTCACTTAATACTTTAATTACTTAATTTAGAATTGCGAGGTGTTATAGACACTACAAATAAGTTATTAGATACATCACATCATAATACAAAACAATTCATCAATTAAATAAATAAATTAAACATTGCAATACACACAGTCAATCTACGCATCACAATACTTACAACCACAGATATATTTATCTTCACATCACAAATAGCTGGAACCACCTGAGGACCGAATGCGTTTACGGTAATAACTTATCATATTCTACAGAGTCATTAATAGAATGATCTCAACTTGTATGACCAGTTTATTCTTTGGCTTCGTATTGAAACTCACTCTTATTTTATGTATATTTATTTATAATCCATTTTATATAATTATGTACTTACAAAGCATCCATTGTCTAGGGGTTATTTGTACAAATTATCACATATATTTAGTATTAATTATTTTTCTCTGTACGAGATACAATCGATTCATCGTCAAATTTATCAGAACATCAAATTATCTGAACCTCACACATAAACTTTACCAAACATACAACTTCATCAGAATTTCAGACTCAAAGTAGGTCTTCAAACTTATCAGACATACTAGTCATTTCACAAATCATCAGACACATCAGTCATTTCAAATATCAACTGACACATCAATCATTTCACATATTAACAGACACAATAATCATTTTACATATTAACAAATACGTCAATCATTTATGCATATTCACCATACACGTTATTCATTCCACACATTAACAGACATGTAATCATTTCACACATTAACATATACGTCAATCGCTTCACATATTAACATATACGTCAACGTTAAACTCATTATTTAAATTAGATATCAACATGCCTCATGCATCATATTTTATTTACCATATGCATACCACTACTTCTTCTTCTTTTTTATTGTCGGTATACAATTTTCACTACACCTTTTTTTTTTTTTTTGTCGGTATACAATTTTCAGTACTCCTTTAATGGTGAGGACTTTGAGCTATTCCCAATTAGAAAAAACATAATTTGTGTTATTTATTTTACTGGATTTATTCCACTCATTTTAATTTTAATATCATATGAGTCTATTTTATTTTATTTTAATAAGGGGCAATATTATATAGGAATGTGAGTATTTGCTATTTTTATTTTATTTTAATAAAGGGAAATATTATATAGGAATATGGGATATATATTCGTCGTTGATTGATATACGAAAAAAAGAGTCAATAAAGTAGTGCATTATTAAGATTATTGAGCAGATTTTTGTTATTATTTTTCTTTATTATTGAGTCGATTTTTACTATTAAGCATTATTAGAAATTTACGGTTGACAATCACAACACAAATCTTTGTTGCATTATTAAGCAGATGTGATATAGTGATAGATGAGTGTGTGAATACAATAATTTTAGCATTAAAAAAATCATATGCCTTCTATCTGTTAAGAGTAAAATCAATCCCATTTATTGTGTAGTCCCTATTAATTTAAGAGGGGTAGATTGAATTTATTCAAAATTTTGTAATTTTTTTTAGTTTTTTAAAATTTTGCAATTTAAAAAACATATAATTGCGATAAAATAAAAAATAAAGGGAAGAAGCAACACAATTATTTTGCTGTGGGAAAAACCCAATTGAAAAAAAAAACCCTTGACCTAAATTTGGATGCCAATGTCCAATTGAGAGACAAATCTATTATGGATCAATTCAAAATATAATAATAGACCATATTTTACCCTTATATAAGAATTAGTTTGAAACTTTATCCTACGTTTCCAGAACCCTATCCCTAAAATTCTCACAAAGAGTCTAATCAAAGACTCTGTGAAGCTTCCTGTCTTTATTCGCAATGAACAAGACCAACTTATTTCTAAGGCATGACATTTTCCAAGGTCAATAAGAAAATCCAATTAAAATTGGTTACCTTACACATTTCTAAATAATAAGCAAATATATACAAATAAAACCTAATGCCTTGGTTTCCAAATTATTATAAATGGGTCTTAAGGGTGTTTGGTTGAAGGATTTTGATAAGATAGATGGAGAAATTAGAAGTGAGATTGTAGGACAACGACATTTGGTTGAACCGCTTCCAAACTTGCCTGGATAAATTCGAATGATAGGTGAGCCATTTGCATAGTATCCATATAGATTTAGTGGGCAAAATAATCCCACTTCATATGTGGCATTACGTCTTTGCTATCCATTTGCTCACATTGTCTTTCTTGCATATGACCAGCATACCCTCTATTAAGCGCGCGAAATTGAAAAGTGTCGTACCAAAGTTGTTAGTTGTCACTTTCGACCATAAGAATTGCACAGACGAACACGGATTCATGAAGGTTGGCTACTTTGGGAGGTTTCTCAGTGGAACAAAGTTTATTTTCGTCTGTGTTTTTGGGTTTTGTCCACACAAAGATTGTGTTTTTCCCTTGATCCATGGTGTTAGATTTTAATTTCATAAATTGCATGTAGGTGAAAAAAGTTTCTATGGTCTTCACCGTGAGATTTCTCCTTCAGTTCTGATCTTACAATTTTCGTCAGTGTTGTTATTTGCTATCGGGGTTGTGTTTGGAGTAGAGTGTGGTGTCTTGAAGCAACTGTGTCGGGCAGTGCGTATATTCACCGTTTGTTGTTTGCCGTCAACGGTGGTCCACAGCCCCTCTGGTATGTCTCTGTTTCTTAAGCAAGTTGAATGAATAATTTTTGGTTTAGTTAAAATATAACATACAAGTTGGCTTCAGCTGGGAGGACGTTTATATAATATTTTTTTGGTTTAAAGATGAGTATGATATTGAAAAAAAAAAATTGTTCCTATATGTGTCTCTCTGTTTCGCTTTCTCATCGACTTGGAGTTAAGATTATGAGGATAAGAATTATGTTCATGTTGTGATGGAGCTATGTGCTGGTGGTGAAATTTTTGATAGGATTATTGCCAAGGGTCATTATAGTGAAAGGGCTGCTGCTTCAATATGCAGACAAATTGTCAATGTTGTTCATATCTGCCATTTCATGGGTGTGATGCATAGGGATATGAAGCCAGAGAATTTCTTGTTATCTAGTAAGGATGAAAATGCACTTCTCAAGGCAACAAATTTTGCTTGTCCGTTTTCATTCAAGAAGGTAAAATTTTTATCCATTCTTTGGTCATTTGTTCTAATTCCTCCAGCATATTAATGTTATATAGTTCCAGTTTAAGCAATGGATGGAGTCTTTATGGAAAAATGTTAGCTTTATCATAATTTTTTGGCTTGAAATATTAGTGTTGAATAAGCTACTAAGTTGTACTGAAATTTTTTAAAGGTTTCTATCTCAAGTTTTATGTTTAGATTATCCTTTTGCAGAAATATTTGCAAACTTTTGAAATTGTTCTTGTCTTTCGAATTAGAAATTTAGTTGTATTTGTTCTAGTATTGTACACACAATAACAAATACTCAATTGGTTCAATTCCGTAAAGGGTTATACAAAATAGATTTGATGCCCATTGTTGTTATTGGTAGCCCCTGTTTTGTCAAAGCTTGGTCTATGAAGTTTGAGAACCTTTAAATTTGCTTGATGACACGTTTCTTAAAGATGTAGATTGGAATTAACTTCTGCCAATTAATTTAGCAAAAGCTTCGTATCATGGTTCTTTTCTCTCCATGTGTATACAATTATGCGTTCTTCATGACATTTCAGTTGCTATTCCTTTTTGTGATACATGAATTATATTTTCTGTAAGTGTGGACATGGAAAGTAACATCCTATAATATGGTTGGCCATCTTGTATTTATGACAGAGAGTTAAGCTTTGGTTATACCCAAGGTTTGAAGGCAATGTTTAATATGGTTGGCCATCATTGCTGAGAATATGTCTGCAAAAGAGATCCAAGGTTTGAAGGCAATGTTTACAAATATGTACACTGACAAAAGTGGTACAATCACCTATGAAGAACTAAAGGCAGGATTGCAAAGACTTGGCTCAAAGCTTACAGAGGCTGAAGTGAAACAGCTTATGGAAGCTGTAAGCTGTTCTTAACTCTTATTTTCTTCTTTTTCTTTTGTTTATAATTTTAAAGTTTTCCTAACTTAAATTCCTTGGCCTAAATTGCAGGCTGATGTAGATGGAAATGGCTCAATTGACTACATAGAATTCATCACTGCTACAATGCATAGGCACAAGTTGGAAAAAGATGAACAACTTTTCAAGGCCTTCCAATATTTTGATAAAGACAACAGTGGGTAAGTCCTTCATCTTGATTTCTTCTCCAACCTAGTCTTTTCCTTCAATTGTTTTTGATTTTGCATTATGCCATCCATATGAATCTTTTGGTTACTGGTTTCAATGTTTCAACTTTCATTTACAAAATCATGAATTGATGAATAGCCAAACTTGGACTGGATTTTAGGTGCAATGACATGTTTTCTCTAGTTTTTCTTTGATTCTATTACAGGTATATTACAAGAGATGAACTAGAAACAACCATGAAAGAATATGGTATAGGTGATGAAGCCACAATCAAGGAAATCATATCTAAAATTGATACAATTATATCTGAAGTGGATACAGATAACGTAAGCCTATTTTCAATTGGGTTGCTACAAGTTTTTTAATCTAGTTAAATAGTTAATGCTCAATCTCGTGGTTCTACAGGATGGTAGAATCAACTATGATGAATTCTGTGCAATGATGAGGAGTGGAAACCAACAACAAGGAAAGCTATTCTAAATCACACTATGTGTCTGGTATCAAAGATCACCCTAGTAAAAAGGTTTATACTTATGAGAAGTACTTCAGAAAGTTTTTTTTATCACTCATAGGCATGTAAAGCTTGACTTTTAGTCAACTCTCTTTGTTTAATTTTTTGGTTTCTTTTTCTTTTCACTGACATTCTGTTTCTAAGTCCTCTTTAAATTTGTTTTGGACACTTGAGGAGTATAAACTCACATGGCAAAGGTGATATCTCAAGAAGATTATACAAGCTTTTGCACTTGAAATCCTCAGCTTCTATTGTTTATTAAGGATTGCGTGCTACAAGGAGAGTGGCTTATAGGTCAAGCCACACCTTGTTTTGGATAGTGATTGTGACAACTAGTATAACCATGTTTCATCATTTGATGCAACCACTTTAATTAAACCACACCTAGATTGCTTGGAGTTAACTGGGCTGGATTGTGACAATGACAATACCATCTTATTTTCATTGTAAGAACATTGAAAGTGAGATTGATTTTGCAGAGGACATCTTAGTGAATAGTGACAACAATAAACCTGAAAAAAGACAGGCATTATAATAAATGTGTTTGCAAGAATAAGGAAGTCAATTTTAGATAGCTTTGTCCTTTTTATTTAATTTATTTGATTGAAAACTAAGTAGCTACATTCAAAATTATTTTTATCGAAACAACTATGTATATGAGGCGAGTTGGTCATGCAATGAATAGCACAAAAAAATAGAAAGAAAAAATAATGTTCAGGGTTGATTACTTCAACTGTGAATACAAGTGTCGTATGCAATGCATGGCTCAAAACTAAAGGCGTTTATTTAATTTTAATTTTTTGAAATTTTTACTCTTAACAGTAAATCGAGCCTAATATTTTCGTGCGGATAAGACTGAAAAGTATAGTCATTCCCTCGTAAATATTATTTGATCTGAAAACTTTGACCTTTATAGAATAAACCCTCCATATAAATGATATAATATGACTAAAACTCATTTTTACGACACAATAAATTACTTTTCACAGTGAAATAATTATGATGTCCTCAACTATTTTTCTTAAATCATTTTTCGTAAATAATGTGCTAAACTTATTTTACAGTTCAACAATTTCCCTTTATTTTCTCAACATCAAATATAAAAGTAATGGACAATTATATTCAAAGGTTCGAAAATAAAACTATTTTGATTAAGAATCAATAACCAAATTGAAAGCTGGCTAAGTAGTGATAAGGGTTTTGAATAACAGGGTTAATTTGGTAATGACAACGGGTAAAGGGTAAAATATCTTCAAAACAGGGTTAATTTGGTAATAACAATCTTTTTCCTCATCTATATTTTAGCTACATCCAAACATAGACTTTATAAATGCTACCTAATTTGCCCCGTAAAATATTTTCCTTCCAAACAATTTTTTTTTTACATTTTCCTACCAAACTCACTTTTCAACTATTTCCCTATATATATTATTTCCCTATTATTCATAAAATTTCTCTTTAACCAAACATCTCGTAAGAAAAAATATCCATAATATGCTCAATACATTTTTTCTCTTAAATTCTCACATAATATTTTTCTCTTGAATGCTCAAAAACCTTTGAATAAGGACTCAAGGTATATGATATAGATTTTTTCTCAAAATCAAATCCTAAAAAATATCAAAATTATTGTGATTAAAAAAAAAATCAAATTATCTTTTTGAAAATAAAATCAAAATCGTCAAAATATTTTCGAAAAATAGATAAAATCAAATCAAATCTTTTAGAAAGGAAATTTATCTCAAATAAACTTTTTCCTTTTCAAATAAAAAATTATCTTGAAAATCTATTTTGATTAAAAATAAAACTTTTAAATCTTCTTTTCTTAATTTCTAAAACTTTAAAAATTTTAACCCAATGCATGATCAAGATTCACCTTATCCAACCATTACATGAAATCTAAGATTTTATCTTGCAACTTCTGACTTTCACGATTTCATTACAATTGTATTGCATTTTCTTCATTATAATTCATTAGAAACTATGTCCTGCAATAACTTTTTAAGAATTAAATAAAATATTAGATAATTTAACTTCTCTTATTTGTTATCATCAAAATTAAACAAAGTGTGAACCTCTCCCACATATAATCGTACAACAGAATGATTGTAGAATGAGAAAACTCTAACATAAATGTCTTAAGTACATACTACAACAAAATTGCTTGTACTTTAAGACGTGACTAATCAACATCAACATCAACATCACCTTTATCCCAAATTAATTGGAGTCGGTGGTAGATGAACCCACATGAGAGATATAAAAATGTTGAAAAAAATAAAATAAAATAAAATAAAATAAAATAAATAAATAAATAAATAAATAAATAAATAAATAAATAAATAAAAAATATATATATATACAAATAAAAAAAATAAATTTTTTTTTTTAAAAACTAAAGAAAAAAATAATAATAATAATAATAATAATATATATATATATATGTATATGAATATATAAATAAATAAAAGTGAAAAAGAAAGGGACAAGCAGAAGTGGGGGAAATGAAGGGGAAAAGGACTAAAAAGGGACCATCTGGAACATAGGAATAACCACGGGTCTAACCCTCCACCATACTTATAGCTTTTCTCCATTCCGTTCTAAGACATACCGTCCGCCAATCTATATCCCACTCCATTAAATCTTGTTTTACTACCTTCCCCAAGTAATTTACCTCTGCCTCTTTTTGTGTTGAGCTCTTGGTAACAAACTTATGTTCTTACAGGAGCATCCAGGGGCCTTCTCATCACGTGCCCAAACCACCTCAATCTATGTTCTCTCATCTTCTCGGCAACCGGTACTACTCCGACCTTTCGTCGAATATCTTCATTTCTTATCTTATCCATCTTTGTGTAACCACACATCCACCTTAGCATCCTCATCTCTGCTACTCCCATCTTATGCTCATGTTGCCTATGTGCTGGCCAACATTCCGCTCCATAAAGCATTGCCGGTCTTATTGCCGTTTTATAGAATTTTCCTTTTAACTTAAGGGGGATTTTGCGGTCACACAAAAACCCAGATGCACTGCGCCATTTCATCCACCCTGCTCTGATTCTATGATTAACATCCTCATCAATCTCTCCACCTTTTTGTAAAATGGAGCCCAAGTATTTAAAAGCATCTTTTTTGGGTACCTCTTGACCAATTAAATGCACGGGCTCTTGGTCCCCATCTCGTACCAGAGAAAACTCACACTTTAGATACTCAGTCTTGCTTCGACTTAATGTGAATCCTTTGGATTCCAATGTGCTTCTCCACAATTCAAGTTTTCTATTAACACCCTCCTTGCTCTCATCAATAAGCACAATATCGTCTGCAAAAAGCATACACCATGGCACTTCCTCTTGAATATCTTTTGTTAGTTCATCCATAACTAAGGCAAAAAGATAAGGACTTAGAGCCGACCCTTGGTGTACACCAACCGTGATAGGAAAATAACTTGATGTTCCGTTACAAGTTTTAACACATGTAGTAGCCCCATCATACATATCCTGGATTGCCTTTACATACTTTGATGGAACCTTTTTCTTCTCCAGAACCCACCATAAAACTTTCCTTGGAACCCTATCGTATGCTTTCTCAAGGTCTATGAACACCATATGCAAGTCCTTCTTCTTTTCTCGATATCTTTCCATAAGTTGTCGCGTCAAGAAAATGGCTTCCATGGTACATCTTCCTGGCATAAATCCAAATTGATTTACAGAAACCTTGGTATCTCTCCTCAAACGATGTTCAATAACCCTCTCCCACAACTTCATAAATGGCTCATTAGCTTAATGCCTCTATAGTTTGAACAATTCTGTATATCTCCCTTGTTTTTGTAGATAGGCACAATCATACTTTTCCTCCAATCATCAGGCATCTTATTTGTCAGGAGAATCTTATTGAAAAGATTGGTCAACCATTTTATTGCCACATCCCCTAGGCCTCTCCACACTTCAATAGGGACACCATCAGGCCCCAAGACTTTATTAGTCTTCATCCTCTTTAAAGCCTCCTTAACTTCATGTGTATTAATTCTGCGTACAAATCTTCTATTCATATCATCATACGCGTCCTCCAAGTCCACCTCGCTTGTGTTTCCATCCCCATTAAACAGCTTGTTAAAGTAGTTCAACCATCTTTCATTTACATCTTCATCTCTCATAATAATCAAAATATATTTGCAAAGAAATAAACATAATTTATATTTTGCTTAAAATTATTTAACACCGACAATATTTATAAATTATAAATGCGTTGATTAGTGTATGTTTCTGTTGTGTGTATATTGTATAAAGTTATGTATAAAGTTATACACGTATATGCCACAGCATCGGCATGATCGTTGATAGCTTTTGTTATAATGTGCATATGATATTTTACGCGCAATGATTTTTTTATGTTATAATATATGATATTATTGTGTTTGTATTGTCAATATTATATGTATTTATTATTTTCTTATTGATTTAGGATGTTATTTTATCATAATCATAAGTTACAATAATTTTTTACGGGGAAATTTATATTTATAAACTTTTTATTTTTAAACTCTTACATTCTTATTGAAGTATGACCAGTCATACTTTAATCAAGAATGTATGACCGGTGATACTGAGGGTAATTTGTAAAAAAAAGTTGCAAAGTGATCCTTCCCCATTTTTTATTGGTTTTGATTGAAGCGCGACAAATCAGGTTATAATAAAAGAAAAAAATAAAAAATAATATCATACTGATGTTTCTATAACAACTCTGCATGAATTTCAAATGAAAGTCCCACAAAGAATATAATAAATAAAAAATCTATTAAAAAAGAATATAATAAATAAGTTTTTTCGTTGATATAGAAAAATAAAAACTCATCAACAACATTATGTCAACAAAAGCAATCATAGATATGATTATTAATTCTTTTTTAGTATTATGTAAATTATTTTTATTTTTATATTTTTATTTTTATTTTCTATAAATTAAGTATTAGGATAAGACTGGATGTAATTATAAATTATAGATTAAACTGAATAAACTTAAACAATAATGAATACTTAATTAAGTCAATTTTCTTAGTATAATAAATAGTGCACAAACTTTATAAAAAAAAACAGTGCAAAAAAAATGTCCATCAAGTGTTGACTCTCGGCCAATCGTGATTAAAATTATTCTTAAACATACAATTACTTGCCAAATAAGTTTTACCAGCATAAGATGAAATTACTCAATTAAATCAAAGATGAGGAAAGTTTTATTTATTTATTTATTTATTTTGCTGTCATTGGTACTGAAGGATCTAAATAATTAAAGAAAACATTCTAATTTCCAAAAACAAAAAATATTCTAGTGTATGTGAGTGGAACCTGACATCCATGACTTAATTACCAAAAGATATCCGTTATATTTTAGAATTCAAACCAATTCATTACTATTGTAATTGTATTCAGTGTTTTGTTGAAAATCATACCAATTGTACACTCAATAATTTATATTTATGACAAATCTCAATGTAATTGATTTGCAATATAATATGAGATAGCTTATACTTAGTACCTATTTTCTTTTACTATCTCTTATTACCAAATCTTAACCGTTGATTTCCGTCAATCTAACTGTTATAATTTATGGGGTCATATTTATTAATTAATTATTAATTTGCAATAAATTATAACCGTTAGATTGACGGAAATCAACGGTTAAGATTGGATAATAAGAGGTAATAAAAAAATAAGTACTAAGTATAACCTTTCTCGTATAATATTCCTATTTGTATATTCCTTGTAACACATAAGAAGGTTCTAAGAAGGTTCTGTTAGTGTTCTTTTCTATATAAACCAATCTCACTGGTCTCATTCCTCCCGGGCAAGAAGTTTTTGTCATTTTAAGCAAATGGAGAGCCATCAGTATGGATCTAAGGTAATCTTCATCATTTGTCTATTCAAAGCTTTACATATATATCATTTTAATTTATGTTTTGTTCTTTAGGGTTCGTCACTTCTGTAACAACAGCGGATTAAATTTTTTATTGAAAATATATTTACACTAAGATTCATACGCCGATTCTGAAATTAAAAAAAAAAAATAGAATCCACTGTGTATCCTAACTTTCTATGTGTTGGTATAAAATTTCTCATATGCAACAATATAAGAAGTACTGAACCCTTGTTTTTATTCCTTTCTTCATGTATATACTTTTAGATTTCTACTATGGTTATTGATTTCGGCTTCTCAAAGGATATGACAAGCATGTTGCTGCAATTAAAGGGTATGTCATGTCTGTCAATATTATTATTAATCATCCTATATTTCCATGTATTGACTAATTTTGTGACACTTCGATTCACTTAAAAAAAAATGAGCAGGAGTGGAATCTATTTCCATTGATCCAAATGAAGGGAAGGTAAAAGTTGTGGGCAACATAAATCCCACGATGGTAATCAAGGTTCTTCAGGAGATGGGTAAAAGGGCACAACTTCGGTCGTTTCACAAATCACCAAAGCAAAGCAGAGCTGGTTCTTGCCCCAAACACAAAAACACTTCTCATTGTTGCTGTGAGAGTGATTCTGATGAAAAATGGAAGAAGGAAGGTGAGAGTGATTATGATGATTCTAATGATTCTGATGAAAAATGGAAGAAGGAAAGGTACAAACAAAGGCGTAGCAGAAAAAATGTAGCACCACAACCACCATTCACTAGTTATCATCCACCAATGCCACATTATGAACCAGTGATGTATGCAAGACCAATGTCATGGTACCAACCAGAGCCAGTGCAATATGCAAGACCATATATGTATTCCAGCCCAATGTCTTGGTGTTACGGCCCATCAATCAGACCCACTCATTGCTATTGGGCCTAACGTAGTGGGCTAACCCCCACTATTAGAATTTAGGCCCATTTAAAAAGAAAATTTCAAATATGAATTTATCGGTTTATTAGATGAAATTTAAAAAACTCTCAAAATATTTTCGATCGATATTTTGAAATATTAGTGTTGAATAAGCTACTACGTTGTACTGAAATTTTTTAAAGATTTCTATCTCAAGTTTTATGTTTAGATTATCCTTTTGCAGAAATATTTGCAAACTTTTGAAATTGTTCTTGTCTTTCGAATTAGAAATTTAGTTGTATTTGTTCTAGTATTGTACAGACAATAACAAATACTCAATTGGTTCAATTCCGTAAAGGGTTATACAAAGTAGATTTGATGCCCATTGTTGTTATTGGTAGCCCCTGTTTTGTCAAAGCTTGGTCTATGAAGTTTGAGAACCTTTAAATTTGCTTGATGACACATTTCTTAAAGATGTAGATTGGAATTAACTTCTGCCAATTAATTTAGCAAAAGCTTCGTATCATGGTTCTTTTCTCTCCATGTGTATACAATTATGCGTTCTTCATGACATTTCAGTTGCTATTCCTTTTTGTGATACATGAATTATATTTTCTGTAAGTGTGGAGATGGAAAGTAACATCCTATAATATGGTTGGCCATCTTGTATTTATGACAGAGAGTTAAGCTTTGGTTATACCCAAGGTTTGAAGGCAATGTTTAATATGGTTGGCCATCATTGCTGAGAATATGTCTGCAAAAGAGATCCAAGGTTTGAAGGCAATGTTTACAAATATGTACACTGACAAAAGTGGTACAATCACCTATGAAGAACTAAAGGCAGGATTGCAAAGACTTGGCTCAAAGCTTACAGAGGCTGAAGTGAAACAGCTTATGGAAGCTGTAAGCTGTTCTTAACTCTTATTCTCTTCTTTTTCTTTTGTTTATAATTTTAAAGTTTTCCTAACTTAAATTCCTTGGCCTAAATTGCAGGCTGATGTAGATGGAAATGGCTCAATTGACTACATAGAATTCATCACTGCTACAATGCATAGGCACAAGTTGGAAAAAGATGAACAACTTTTCAAGGCCTTCCAATATTTTGATAAAGACAACAGTGGGTAAGTCCTTCATCTTGATTTCTTCTCCAACCTAGTCTTTTCCTTCAATTGTTTTTGATTTTGCATTATGCCATCCATATGAATCTTTTGGTTACTGGTTTCAATGTTTCAACTTTCATTTACAAAATCATGAATTGATGAATAGCCAAACTTGGACTGGATTTTAGGTGCAATGACATGTTTTCTCTAGTTTTTCTTTGATTCTATTACAGGTATATTACAAGAGATGAACTAGAAACAACCATGAAAGAATATGGTATAGGTGATGAAGCCACAATCAAGGAAATCATATCTAAAATTGATACAATTATATCTGAAGTGGATACAGATAACGTAAGCCTATTTTCAATTGGGTTGCTACAAGTTTTTTAATCTAGTTAAATAGTTAATGCTCAATCTCGTGGTTCTACAGGATGGTAGAATCAACTATGATGAATTCTGTGCAATGATGAGGAGTGGAAACCAACAACAAGGAAAGCTATTCTAAATCACACTATGTGTCTGGTATCAAAGATCAACCTAGTAAAAAGGTTTATACTTATGAGAAGTACTTCAGAAAGTTTTTTTTATCACTCATAGGCATGTAAAGCTTGACTTTTAGTCAACTCTCTTTGTTTCATTTTTGGTTTCTTTTTCTTTTCACTGACATTCTGTTTCTAAGTCCTCTTTAAATTTGTTTTGGACACTTGAGGAGTATAAACTCACATGGCAAAGGTGATATCTCAAGAAGATTATACAAGCTTTTGCACTTGAAATCCTCAGCTTCTATTGTTTATTAAGGATTGCATGCTACAAGGAGAGTGGCTTATAGGTCAAGCCACACCTTGTTTTGGATAGTGATTGTGACAACTAGTATAACCATGTTTCATCATTTGATGCAACCACTTTAATTAAACCACACCTAGATTGCTTGGAGTTAACTGGGCTGGATTGTGACAATGACAATACCATCTTATTTTCATTGTAAGAACATTGAAAGTGAGATTGATTTTGCAGAGGACATCTTAGTGAATAGTGACAACAATAAACCTGAAAAAAGACAGGCATTATAATAAATGTGTTTGCAAGAATAAGGAAGTCAATTTTAGATAGCTTTGTCCTTTTTATTTAATTTATTTGATTGAAAACTAAGTAGCTACATTCAAAATTATTTTTATCGAAACAACTATGTATATGAGGCGAGTTGGTCATGCAACGAATAGCACAAAAAAATAGAAAGAAAAAATAATGTTCACGGTTGATTACTTCAACTGTGAATACAAGTGTCGTATGCAATGCATGGCTCAAAACTAAAGGCGTTTATTTAATTTTAATTTTTTGAAATTTTTACTCTTCACAGTAAATCGAGCCTAATATTTTCGTGCGGATAAGACTGAAAAGTATAGTCATTCCCTCGTAAATATTATTTGATCTGAAAACTTTGACCTTTATAGAATAAACCCTCCATATAAATGATATAATATGACTAAAACTCATTTTTACGACACAATAAA
Organism: Gastrolobium villosum; assembly: GCA_032173675.1. Lineage (NCBI taxonomy): Eukaryota > Viridiplantae > Streptophyta > Magnoliopsida > Fabales > Fabaceae > Gastrolobium > Gastrolobium villosum. The sequence continues at coordinate 6,833 of JAVKPL010014771.1, read as the reverse complement.
TTACTTTTCACAGTGAAATAATTATGATGTCCTCAACTATTTTTCTTAAATCATTTTTCGTAAATAATGTGCTAAACTTATTTTACCGTTCAACGATTTCCCTTTATTTTCTCAACAACAAATATAAAAGTAATGGACAATTATATTCAAAGGTTATATGAAAATAAAACTATTTTGATTAATAACCAAATTGAAAGCTGGCTAAGTAGTGATAAGGGTTTTGAATAACAGCGTTAATTTGGTAATAACAACGGGTAAAGGGTAAAATATCTTCAAAACAGGGTTAATTTGGTAATAACAATCTTTTTCCTCATCTATATTTTAGCTACATCCAAACATAGACTTTATAAATGCTACCTAATTTGCCCGGTAAAATATTTTCCTTCCAAACAATTTTTTTTTTTTACATTTTCCTACCAAACTCACTTTTCAACTATTTCCCTATATATATTATTTCCCTATTATTCATAAAATTTCTCTTTAACCAAACATCTCGTAAGAAAAAATATCCATAATATGCTCAATACATTTTTTCTCTTAAATTCTCACATAATATTTTTCTCTTGAATGCTCAAAAACCTTTGAATAAGGACTCAAGGTATATGATATAGATTTTTTCTCAAAATCAAATCCTAAAAAATATCAAAATTATTGTGATTAAAAAAAAATTCAAAATATCTTTTTGAAAATAAAATCAAAATCGTCAAAATATTTTCGAAAAATAGATAAAATCAAATCAAATCTTTTAGAAAGGAAATTTATCTCAAATAAACTTTTTCCTTTTCAAATAAAAAATTATCTTGAAAATCTATTTTGATTAAAAATAAAACTTTTAAATCTTCTTTTTTTAATTTCTAAAACTTTAAAAATTTTAACCCAATGCATGATCAAGATTCACCTTATCCAACCATTACATGAAATCTAAGATTTTATCTTGCAGCTTCTGACTTTCACGATTTCATTACAATTGTATTGCATTTTCTTCATTATAATTCATTAGAAACTATGTCCTGCAATAACTTTTTAAAAATTAAACAAAATATTAGATAATTTAACTTCTCTTATTTGTTATCATCAAAATTAAACAAAGTGTGAACCTCTCCCACGTATAATCGTACAACAGAACGATTGTAGAATGAGAAAACTCTAACATCTTCCTCATCTTAAGTACATACTACAACAAAATTGCTTGTACTTTAAGACGTGACTAATAATAATCAAAATATATTTGCAAAGAAATAAACATAATTTATATTTTGCTTAAAATTATTTAACACCGACAATATTTATAAATTATAAATGCGTTGATTAGTGTATGTTTCTGTTGTGTGTATATTGTATAAAGTTATACACGTATATGCCACAGCATCGCATGATCTTTGATAGCTTTTGTTATAATGTGCATATGATATTTTAGGCACAATGATTTCTTTATGTTATAATATAGGGGTAGATTATATTTACAAATTTTTTACTTACAAACTCTTACAAACTATACTATATTCTCTCGGGAGAATACAAACTATTACAAACTGCACTATGTTCTCTCGGGAAAATATAATGTAATTTGTAAAAAAATTCCAAAAAGTTTGTAAACGGATCCTGTCCCTATAATATATGATATTATTGTGTTTGTATTGTCAATATTATATGTATTTATTATTTTTTTATTGATTTAGGATGTTATTTGATCATAATCATAAGTTACAATTTTTTTTATGGGGAAGTTATATTTACAAACTTTTTATTTTTAAACTCTTACACTCTTATTGAAGTATGACCGGTTATACTTCAATCAAGAGTGTATGACTAGTCATACGTAGTGCAATTTGTAAAAAAAAGTTGCAAACAGATCCTTCCCCATTTTTTATTGGTTTTGATTGAAGCTCGACAAATCAGGATATAATAAAAAAATAATAATAATATCATACTGATATTTCTATAACAACTCTGCATGAATTTCAAATGAAAGTCGCACAAAGAATATAATAAATAAAAAATCTATAAAAAATATAATAAATATGCTTTTTCGTTGATAGAAAAATAAAAAATCATCACCTACATCATGTCAACAAAAGCAATCATAGATATGATTATTAATTCTTTTTTAGTATTATGTAAAAATTTTTATTTTTTATTTTTAGGTGATAGGCCACGTCACTATGTGTCTATGATATAAAATTCCTTATCTTATGCAATTTAAAACTAACTAAGCCCATAGAAATATCAGTTAAAAGTACAATATGGACGGACAAAATGTCAACATGAATACTATTAATAATAAATTCACATATAAAATAAAAAATAAATTTTTTTGGATAAAACTCTATAAATTAAGTATTAGGATAAGACTGGATGTAATTATAAATTATAGATTAAAATGAATAAACTTAAACAACAATGAATACTTAATTAAGTCAATTTTTTTAGTATAATAAATAGTGCAAAAACTTTATATAAAAAAAATTGTGCAAAAAAAAATGTCCGTCAAGTGTTGACTCTCGGCCAATCGTGATTAAAATTATCCTTAAACATACAATTACTTGCCAAATAAATTTTACTAGCATAAGATGAAATTACTCAATTAAAACAAGGATGAGGAAAGTTTTATTTATTTATTTATTTATTTTATTTTTTTGCTGTCATTGGTACTGAAGGATCTAAATAATTAAAGAAAATATTCTAATTTCCAAAAACAAAAAATATTTTAGTGTATGTGAGTGGAACCTTACCAAAAGGAATCCGTTATATTTTAGAATTCAAACCAATTCATTACTATTGTAAATTGTATTCAGTGTTTTATACCAAAAAAAAAAAAAAAAAAAAAATTGTATTCAGTGTTTGGTTGAAGATCATACCAATTGTACACCCAATAATTTATATTTATGACAAATCTCAATGTAATTGATTTGCAATATAATATGAGATAGGTTATATTTACTACATATTTTTTTTATTACCTCTTATTACCAAATCTTAACTGTTGATTTCCGTCAATCTGACGGTTATAATTTATGGGGTCATATTTATTAATTAATTATTAATTTGTAATAAATTATAACCGTTAAATTGACGGAAATAACGATTAAGATTTGGTAATAAGAGAATATTCCTATTTGTATATTCCTTGTACACATATAAGAAGGCTCTGTTAGTGTTATTTTCTCTATAAACCAATCTCACTGGTCTCATTCCTCCCGGGCAAGAAGTTTTTGTCGCTTTAAGCAAATGGAGAGCCATCAGTATGGATCCAAGGTAATCTTCGCCATTTGTCTATTCAAAGCTTTACATATATATCGTTTTGCTTTATGTATTGTTCTTTAGGGTTCGTCACTTCTGTAACAACAGCGGATTAAATTTTTTACTGAAAATATATTTACACTAGGATTCATATGCCGATTCTGAAATTAAAAAAATAAAAATAAATTAGAATCCACATGTGTATCATGACTTTCTATGTGTTGCTATAAAATTTCTCATATGCAACAATATAAGATGTGCTGAACCCTTATTTTTATTCCTTTCGTCATGTATATACTTTTAGATTTCTACTATGGTTATTGATTTCGGCTTCTCAAAGGATATGACAAGCATGTTGCTGCAATTAAAGGGTATGTCATGTCTGTCAATATTATTGTTAATCATCCTATATTTTCATGTATTGACTAATTTTGTGACACTTCGATTCACTTAAAAAAAATGAGCAGGAGTGGAATCTATTTCCATTGATCCAAATGAAGGGAAGGTAAAAGTTGTGGGCAACATAAATCCCACGATGGTAATCAAGGTTCTTCAGGAGATGGGTAAAAGGGCACAACTTCGGTCGTTTCACAAATCACCAAAGCAAAGTAGAGCTGGTTCTTGCCCCAAACACAAAAACACTTCTCATTGTTGTTGTGAGAGTGATTCTGATGAAAAATGGAAGAAGGAAAGTGAGAGTGATTCTGATGATTCTGGTGATTCTAATGATTCTGATGAAAAATGGAAGCAGGAAAGTGAGAGTGATTCTGATGAAAAATGGAAGAAGGAAAGGTACAAAAAAAGGCGTAGCAGAAAAAATGTAGCACCACAACCACCATTCACTAGTTACCATCCACCAATGCCACATTATGAACCTGTGATGTATGCAAGACCAATGTCATGGTACCAACCAGAGCCAGTGCAATATGCAAGACCATATATGTATCCCAGCCCAATGTCTTGGTGTTACGGCCCATCAATCAAACCCACTCACTACTATTGGGCCTAACGTAGTGGGCTAACCCCCATTATTAGAATTTAGGCCCATTTAATTTACCTTAACATAATAGTTAGTTTCAAGCATTTATATGAATTCCAGTATTCAATTTATTTGAGTAAATATACATTTCAATCATCTTAGCATAGTTATCGTTTGCATTATCTTAGCTTAGTATTTGATTTCAAATATAAAATTGACGTTTATTAAGCCTGGTAATCAGGATATTAGAATTTTAACTTGTAGTTGTTTGATTTTATCTTTTTATACCACATGTCCAATGTCTTCTTTTCCTTTATGCCATAAACCTAAAAAGTCAGCCACAGATACTATTAACCTATAGAGCTACATATGTCCCGCATGGGTTTTGTGGAATTGACTGCAATATTCGATATTCTATACCTTTATATTTGATATGAGCAAACCATGCTATGTCCTAAGCTTTTGCACGTTATTATAGTCCCATTAGTCCAGCAAAACAAAGTGAAAAATTGTTAGGCTAATGTCAGAAATTCTAGTGTAGTTGAGATATGAAATATTAGATGAAATATAGGAATGTAACTAAATATCTGCACGATCAAGCATATTCACTAGAGTCATACCCTGCTTGCTTTGTTCTGCATATTCAAGTAACTTCACAGTTCACACCACCATCTCATGTTACTGAATGCTCATCAGTTTCCTTTGAGGCATTGAACGTAATCAGCATCCTTGACTTGTCATAGGCCAATTTTCGCAGTCCCATCAACTCAAGTGCAGGATACCCTTCCCTTGTATGCCTTCAAACTTAAGGGGATTGATTGGATTAGAATTTTAAAATATTTTTTTGAGATAAATTTTTTTATAGATTTTAAAATACTATTTAAATTTGGAGTAACTTTAAAGACTTTTTTAAAAAACTTTTTTTTATAAAAAAGATTTCATAAGATTGCATTTTAAAATTTTTTAATAGGATTTATTATATTTGAAAGGTCAATATGAATTTATAAGATTTTAAAAAATCATATGAATTTTTAAGAACATTCAAAATTATAATAGTCAATAAAAAAACATAATAAAAAAATAGTAACACCTAATATAATTTTCTCAATAATTAAAATTGTAATAAAATTTTGTTTGAAATTTTTTGCAATTGATCTTGCAAACCATGAGATTTTTGTTCTACGTGATCAGAGTTTTTTTAACCATAAATCATATGCATGTTTTCATTGGGTATTCCAAGAAAATTTCAAATATGAATTTATGGGTTTATTACAAGAAATTTAAAAAATTTCTCAAATTATTTTCAATCGATACTTTGAAACATTAAATTGCTTTTGGCTTTTTGAAAAATAAGTTTTTAGTGATCTATTGACATAAAAATCGTTTGAAACTATTTTCTATAGTGAAGGAATTTCGTTCGTGAATGTATTGTTATGAAACATAGGGTTCATATTATGAGAATTTTAATCTTTCTTTAAATTGATCTTGTTTCATTGATGTAAAACGAAAACTGGTTTAGAGGTTTTTGTTTCCATATAGTTTTTCCACTATTTCATATTGATCTTAATACAAAAATCACACATTTTTATGCTAAAAAAAAATAAAATCGCGACCAAAAGCTTGAAAAATCATTTTTTAAAACTTCCAAAAACTCTCAAAAATCGCTTAAAAATATGCTATTTTGAGATGGATTAGATTAAAATCGTGTTGTGTTGTTGTTTCATCTATTGTTCTTGAGCTTTGACGAAGCTTCCGTGGCGAAACCCGATTTCGAGCGGATCGACCCGCTAAAGGAAAAAGAAGACACTGCAATAGAGAAATTTCGAGAAATTTTAGGGGTTAGGATAAGATTGTGACTTGTGAAACATACATCCTATTTATATTTCTCATTAAAAAGTCTCACAAAATCCATTAAAATCTTAGATTTTTGAATACCACAATATTATTTGTCCTTTGTTTAAAATTTAGATTGAATATCAATGGATTTAGATGAACTATAAAATAATCTTTTAAAATCCTAATCGGATGTCACATGATTTTTTTTAATCCTTTAAAATCCTAATTAAATTCCAATGAATTTTTTCCCGAAAATAATCTATTAAAATCCTCTGAAATCCCAATCAAATATCACCATAAGTTTTTCTTTTCTGTTGGCATGATTAATGTGACATGATTCGATGAGATTGTTTGTAATTAAACAGTAATTAACAGTAAATTGTAAATTGTAGGAAATAAAGTATTTGTAGGGATTGTGATTATTTGTCCTAATTAAGACTATTAACTATGAGTTCAATTTTTTTATAGTTACTGCATATAAGTTATCTCCAATAAGCGCAATACGACGTTATTTTGGAGCGGAAATTATGGTATTTTTGTAATTTTAATTTATTTCAATGTTATTATAGTCTTTATAATTATAATTTTTTAATTTTTCAATCTCAAAATGATGTCATTTTGGAAGTAAATGCACTTATCTGTATTTGCAGAAAAAAAAATTCTGATTAACTATTGTATTGTAACATTATAAAGTACTTACGGAGAGAATAAAAATTGTACATCGACTTACACCATTTTGAGTTGGTATAAGAGATTTTTTTTTAGTAATCTGGTATAA